>SRMA01027327.1:106913-200261 GCA_007224835.1 Danionella cerebrum
TATATATATATATATATATATATATATATATATATACATACAACTGGTTCCCTTGGACTTTTTTTTCCTGTGTGTTTTGCTCATGTTTATTCATAAAAAAATCTTGTTCTTCTCAAGTTCATGTTCTTCTTGAGTTCTGTCACCTCCCATTCCTGACAGTTATATCCTGTTATTTGTTCTGAAGTATTCAGTTTCTCTTTTTGATCTGCCATTGTGGTTGTAAAATAGTTTATGTGTCAATGTTAAACTTGAAAATATAATTATTTGCAGATAGCAGAAGTACTTAACAAACCCACAGGAGGATATTTACTTTACTTTACTAAAAAAATAAATACATAAAATAAAAAATAAAAAACTTTTGATAACATTGAGACATTTTATATACAGCAAAAAAGCATAAAAAATATTCAAAATAAATTGTAGAAAATAAAATATTACATTTGTTGAAAATACAAAATTTACTAAAATGGTCTTATGCATAAATATTTATAATAGATAACATTAGTTGCCCTGTGATGGACTGGTGACCTGCCCAGGATGTACCCCCGCCTCTCACCCCCTGCAGACCCCCGTGACACTGAAAGGGAATGAGCGGGTAAGAAAATGAATTAATGAATGAAAAATAGTATTAATATACAAGTATAAAAAGATTCTTGTTAATCCAATGCGGAACTCAAAACAATATTGAAAAAAAAGCACACACACGCCATATTTCATGTCGTAAATGTATAAGTAAAAGAACTTTTAAAACTAGATAACAAGGGAGTCTGATATCTGGGCTGGCAGAGAGTTTTTGAACCTGGCAGAGGCACGCGTCGAGAACATTTACTCGGCCGATGCTTCCTGCGCTGTGTTTGTAGCGATGCCACATGTCGGCACCTACTAACGACATTCTGAGGTTTTTTGGCAGGCTGACTATCAGGGGTGAACCAGGGCTGTGAGAGCTGTCACACTTCAGACGATGGATTGCAGGAGAAGCAGCCATTAGTAGAAAGACAGAACTGCTGCTGAGAAATGAAGAGTTGAGCTGAGGAGCTGCCAAACTCTCACAAAGATACAAATCACTGCCATACACAGATCAAGAGCCTGTTATCTACAGTTAGTCAACAGGCCGGGTCAGTGTCTGTCTCTGTACAAGACTTTGTGTGCTGTTGAGAAGGTACATCATCATTAGGAGAGTTGATGAGTGTAATGTGTTTTGTCCCCCTAATCCCCAGTAACATTACACAAAGCTACCCATGGCAATATGAGTAATACAAACAAACACTTGTCTCACAAATATGATTTTCGTAAGCTGAGATATGCTAAAAAGGTTGCTTGGGAGGGCTTTTTTGTCACTATAAGCCATACAAACCAACCATGTGTCTATCATTTACCAAAGTTGATACAATGTTCAGAAAAGTTGGTTGCTAGGGTAAACAGTACGGTTGTTAGGGAGCCTTCAGTGATGTCCTAAAAATAATTTTGTTTCATAAAACCAATTTCTCTATGATTTGTTTCCCGTTTCCCATCAATATATATGATGTATATATAATGATGCATATATATATATATATATATATATATATATATATATATATATATATTATTCCATTAACCTAAACGCATGTTTTTGAGATTGTGAAAATTATTATTATTATTATTTTTTTTATCAAAATGGCTGAATTTCACTTGTGCAGCACTGTGGCCTTCTAGTTAGAAGGTTGTTGGTTCGAGGCTCGTCGGCTCATCGAAGGAGTTTGCATGTTCTCCCCGTGTATTCATGGGTTTCCTCCGGTTTTCCCCACAATCTCAAAAACATGCATTTAGGTTAATGGAATAATCTAAATTCCCCTTAGGTGTGAATGTGTGAGGGACTGTTGCCCTGCGATAGACTGGCGACCTGTCCAGGGTGTACCCCTGCCTCTTGCCCAATGTGTGCTGGACTGGTGAATGTCTCTTCTTAGTATCTGAGTGGTAAAAGCTGTCTCTTCATATGTCAGAATGTTCAATAACTTGTACTTTATGATGCATTTATATAGTTTAGCTGATGTATTTGCTGTACAGGGTTGTTTTTCTATCAGCAACTGTTTTTGAGTAATGTAACATTCTTGTGCAGAGTAACCCTAAAATGCTTGCGAATGGCTGTTCTGTACCCTATAGTGGTAGTAGAGCTGTATTTGGGCCTAAAAAGTTCAACCTGACGTGAGCTCGAGACTTTACTTGACCTGAACATGAGCCCATTTATCATTTTATTTATGAACCCGACTCGAGCCTAAGATTATTAAGATGAACAGTCACGAGTCAGAGGCCAAAGAACCACTACACAAGTGTGTCTAATATGGTAGAAACCCTGGTTGTAAGTGACAAACCAAAAAAATAGACACAGCTACAATGGCACTTCAATTTAGAAGCACATGCAGTGACCCATGTGGCTGATTTTGTGTCCATCAGTCCAGCTTTACAGAGAGACCAACACAAATTGGCTCCACAAATCAGGCTTTTGCATATTAAATGACGGTATATGTCTACAGGCGGATTGATATGAGTAAACAAACGAACCTGACAAACCTGTGCGATTATATGAGCTTAATCAACACCTGTCAGCCAGTCAGAATCCCATATTCAGACAAACCACACCATAAACATTTATACTAGGGGCAATTTCTAGAGACAAGCTTCTATTTCTCTTCCTCTACGTCTATTTTTGTGTCTCGTTGCAATCTATACACATCATATGACCACATACCACAAAGCTTGTTCCGAGCCCATTTACAGTTATAAAAATTAAGCAAGAACCAGAACCTATTCGCTATTCCAAACTAGGGCTGGGTAACAAATCGTTTTTGTTAATTACCGGTAACTCAACTCTGTGGTGTAAATCGCTTGAGAGAAAATTTATTTTATCTTTAACGTAATATGCAAATGCTGCCATGTGTCCGTAGAATTCGCGATCGCCCTCTAAGCTTCCGTAGAATGCATGCAGCTCATCTTCTGCCCCCTGCCATGTATTTGGGATCAGTTCCTGGAGAGCCGGAGCCCTGCCGAGTTTGCTGCCAACCTTACTCAGATAGACCCAGACCTGAAGTTTACAAACACCCTAAAGGACCCAACGAGCTGCATCAGGTGTGTTTAGTTGAGGTTGGAGCTGAACTGTGCAGGGCTGTGGCCCTCCAGGAACTGAGTTTGAGACCCCTGATCTAGATACACAAATGGCAGCGAGCGGCAGCAGCAGTTTTAACAGAACGACTCGCCATCCTGTTCTCTGACATGGATTGATTTCGGCCTGCGTTATAAAAAAACTATACACATTGGACTTTGTGTTTCATTTCATTTTAAGTTAACAAAACAACAATTAGACCAAAATGTATCATTTAATATAGTGTAATAAAATAGTGTGTTTTGAACATTGTTTTTGTTTGCTGCAGAATGATTTTTAATAGAGGTTAAAAAAATAGATCATAAATCAATTTTTTTTTTTTGACCATGTTGCCCAGTTATATTCCAAAACATAAGATCTAGCTGATCACTGACTAGACTTGATTAGCCAGAAAGAGTGTGTGACCCAAAAATGGAGTAAAACCACAAAGCTTCAGTATCACCAGTATCATCTTTTAGGAGTCCCTTGTTCGAACCTGTGAACCATCACACATGCAGCATTTAAAAAATCCAGTCTTTCAACAGTGTCCATTTTTCTGTGTTGTGTATTTCTTCATCTTTTGGGATTTTATTGCAGGGTTTTGCTGTTCAGTTGGATTCGATATGTTCATGAGTTCACTTACACTCATGAGTTCAAGAGAAATATAGCAGGCCCCCACTTTGAATAAAACTGGAGGTCAACATGGGGCAGCTTGAACAAACAAAGGAACATGCCTGTATACGATAGAAATGGTGAGTCATACAGGGAGGCACCAGGAGATGATAGCCCACTAACCAAA
The DNA here is from genome assembly GCA_007224835.1 of Danionella cerebrum. Lineage (NCBI taxonomy): Eukaryota > Metazoa > Chordata > Actinopteri > Cypriniformes > Danionidae > Danionella > Danionella cerebrum. The sequence continues at coordinate 110,831 of SRMA01027327.1, forward strand.
GTTGGTGTAAATATAAGGCAGACAGTGGAGAGTAGAGCTCATGTCAAGCCATTACAGAATGCAGGTGGAAAAGTGGAATATGACAATTTTCTCATTTTAGATTCTAGAAATCTTTAAGAGATGAATAAAGTGATTTGCTTATTAATCGTTATTGAACGTTTTGGTTGAGCTTCTAATATAATGAAGTGGGTGGACCACCTGAACTTATAAAACAAATTAAATCTGTTTGCCACAACCCCAAAAACATGCAGTTGTGTTAATGTTAGCAGGAGACCCCCGTGACCCTACAAGGGAATTAGCGGTTAAGAAGATGAATTAAAGAATAAAATTTCTTTAACATACATTTACAAAATGTGTTTATCGTACATTTGCAGACCACATGTAACAAACAGTAATAAGAGATGCACTACTGAATGAAGCTATTGCATTATGAAACAGAACCCTTAACTTTGGAGAAGGTTAAAGGTTGAAATTAGTTTTTCAGTAATTATTCTTGGGCTTATTGTGAAAGGGCCAAATGCATGGCATTTTACTGTTCCACAGTTCACTAGGCATCATACAGGATTTTTATACGACTTTAACACATGAACAAAGGCTACACAGTGTTTTAAAATGGCATTGTTGGATCTAACAATGTACAACAGTCTCTGAATTATGGTTATTGTGCTGCAGAAGGTGAGTGTGCCTAGAAGTCATTTTCCCTCTTTGTCAAAGCACCATTTTGTAGTCACATGTATGCTGGCACATGTTTTGCCAGCATGCCCCTTCTGTCCTGTTTGCCTTTGTCCAGGTATCAGCACCTACATTCTTTGACTCATCCCAAAAGCCAGGCAACAATTTTATACAGCTCCTCGTTCTTATCAACATTTACACCGTTTTTGCATGACACAAAATGCTCAAACAATTGCACACAACCATGCTAATTTGCATCTAATTTAATTCCCCATGAGCAATTATGGTGACGCCAATTATGCATTTTCTTTTCATAATTGAATTTTGATGGGAGAAAAAGAGAAAATAGGGGTAGTATTACTGTTAGTGCCAACATTTTTTGGCAGTGTTGGAAGTGATTATAGTAGAACGAGAATGCTTGGACTGAAGCCTTCCGGCATCACATTTTCAGTAGTGCAGCCAAAAGACGTGTCACATACCTGACATAGAAAACACCTGTCATCTGAAGAAACCCTGTACATGGCTCTTTATCTACACCATACAGACACCAGAAGGCCAACCTGTCTCATTACAGTATGGATTACACTGGTCTGGTCTCAGTTGGATCAGTCTGAACTAATTGACTTTGTCATTGATTCGAGTTTGCATTATTCACAGATTGTGTAGGCATGGCCTTCATTCCTAAGAATAGTTTAATGATGACAGTCTGTTGCCAAACTTAAATTCAAATTTACAATGACTGACCAAGGTTCCAAATGAAAAAAAAAAAACAAATCATATTTAATTTTATAGTTAGATGTGTGAAAAAGAACTGCAAAAACCAATCCATCTTTCACAACCACCATGAGGGATTCTTTCAAATGTAATCACTAAAGTTGCTTTTTGTTATTGAACAGAGAAAAATCCATAGTGAAGGAAATCTGATGCTGGTACTCATGGTTTTCCATGGCGAGCCCTTTTTCCGGTTTATTGTGGCAGTCACATGGTCATCTAGTGACATTGGCAAAGGATGTTGGGTTTTCTTAATCGATTCTACAATGTGAGGCATTTATGGGGCGCAGCCACCCACACCTCCTCCTGGAAATGGAGTGTTGCCCTATCTCGTGCATGACCACCTAACATCATACATTGGTTGTTTTGGAGGGTCCTGATGGTGCGCCCCAGCCAATTAGTGTTGCTTTATACTCGCATTACCACCCTGCATATACGTCAATTCCTTGACCATGACAACCCCAGCTTTCCAGTAATGCTACCATAACCGGGGCACCAGTATTGTGAACTTCTTTGAGGTGGGACCTCTGATGAAGGCAACCCTGTACCCTTAAGGCAACAACGAGTCACCTATCCTTGAGTATGAAGTGAGTGTTGCCTAATCTGTGCCTAACCACCCTACATCACGCAAGCCTCCCATTCTGAGCACCTAACCCTAACACACTTCGAGGCAAACCATAGGTTTCATTGTCAACACAAGCTTTGGCTTTCAGCAGGGACAAATCTTTCACACCTGACTTGTTTAGTTTGAACTAGACTTCACGAGGTTCTTTATCTTCTCTGTTGGCAGCACATTTCTTCACAAGCCTTCAAATCTTGGGTTGTCATGCATAAACTGCATGTTTGAGTTCTTCCCAGAGTGGTTCAATGATATTGAGGTTAGGACATGGCCACTCCAGAACCTTCACTTTGTTCTGGTGGAACCAATGACAAGTGAACTTGGCCTTGTGTTTTGGACCGTTGTCTTGTTAGAATGTCCTGACGAGTGAAAGTACCTCCAGTATTTGATAACATGCTGCTTCCATCTTCCCATAAATTTTTACTAGCTAATCAAATCATTTAGCATTTTTGTGCATGTTATCAGGCCAAAGTCACCAGGGTATGTACTTTTTTTTCTGATGTTAATATGAGCACTAATCTTAATGGAAAAAAAGATTTTATCATTTATATTTTCTGAAATCTTACATTTTGCTAGGTTGTGTAAACGTATGAGCAAAACTGTATGCAAGATGGTTAACATCACTCCCACTGCAACTAATAAAAAAAGTTTGTGGTTGAACTTAAACCGTAGAGCCATGTATAAAAGCATGAACATGTCCTTTCTCATCCTGACATTATTTACTCTTAAAGTGGAAAACAAAATGGCATGTTGTGGTTGTGCGACAAAGCAAGGAACCTACACAATGTTAATAGCTCATGCAGTTAAGACGTAAATGTTGCTATGGATAAATAAATAAATGTATGCAATTTAACATAATGCCATTCATCCTGTCAATTCGAAGATGAAAAATCCATAAAAATCTCAGCACAATAAACTCAAACCTTAATGGTTTAATAATTTTCCCCACAATGGTTGTGATGGATCACTGCTAAGTTTCAAGTCTGTTTCTTAAAAAAATGCACATCACCATGTATTTAATTCATTTATTAAAAATAAAACATTAAGTCATGCTTATTAAAATGTGTTGGATATAAATCATAAAATATTACCAACTTTTGTTTCTTTAAAACTAGCCCAGTTTCAACAGATTGCATAAGATGAGTAACACGGCATGTGCATTTAATAAATATTGGAGTACAAATGTGTTTGTGTTAATAAAGGGGGGGAAAAGCGGAGAAGGATTGTGTATTGTCAATTAAAAAGCTTTTATCGGAATGAGGATCATGCCAGTTGCGTTTTACCAGAGCTGATGCCTGCTGCAATCCCGTTTGAATCGATTTGGTCTTGCTTTTATTTTTTCAGCATCAGTTCTCTTTGTGATTCAGGGATGTTTGATTTTTGTAAAAGAATCTTCCGTCCCCGAGGCTTCCGTGTGCTTGATCTTCAGAACCGGAATTATTCCAGAAAATGGTTTGTTTTGTTTGATGGTTTCCCGCTGTGGTGAGCCACACAACCTTGAAAGTCACTGCAAGGGCTAATGATTCAGGTTTGGGGGCATGTGTAATGTGCATAACAGTAATCCCTCTGTTTTGCTTCAGGGATGTATTTTAACCTTTTATTTGAGACATATGATCAAAAATACATCCGATTAATTCAAATCTGCACGCTAAACCCAAAGCTTGTCTGTGTTGATGTTTCAACGTGACACTTTTCTTTTTTTGTGTTCATGGCTAGGATGGTAAATTACCTATGGGCAATTGGTTTTATGCCACAAAGTGATGAGGAAATGTGAAATCGGATACAGTTTTGCTGAAGGAATAATCTCAAAGGGGAATTTGTGCAATAATGTGTGACTTTCCCCTCAGTTCCTCTTTTTTAAACACAGCTACTCATTTTATGAACCTCGCTGTCATTCCACATGTGCAATGCTCCGTGACACGGCAGAATTAATAATTAATCAGCCCTCCTCTGTTATTCTGTGTGTGTCTTGCCATGTGACTACATACTTTTCACACACATATCATTGTGAAAACTGAATAAAATCTACAGTTTGACAAATTACTAGTCTAGAAATCAAGACTATCCTTGACGGAGATCAAGATAAGTGTTAAAACTGACACAATTACTTTTCTTTATTGCAAATAACAGAGGTTGATATACTTTTACAAGTTAATGCACTCTTTTCTGTTGTTTTTTTCTAATAAGCAACAATAAAACAACTAATTTGTAACATTTATACCCCAGACCTACAATTACTGGTTAAGTCAACGGGAGCACGGCAGACACAGAATGTAGAAATGAGATTTGATTTCATTGTTTCGTCAAAACCAGGAAAAAAAGTGACACACTTTACCCTCATGTTACTGATCATAACCTCCGATGCCCCTTTCAAAGCATTTATAAAAACAATTTGTGTCAAATGCTCCATCTAAAGTTAAAGGTAATAACTCTGCTGATTTCGCTTACTTATATTGTTCTCTGAATCTCCAGTGGAATGTGATTAACGTTGAGCACTTGCGTTGTTGGTGAGAAAATAAATAATAACACGCCGTTGCTTGTTTTGGCAAAATATGCTGCTGATTGGGTTTATTTGAAGAGAGTCTGGAAAAAATAGGCATTTTTTTTTTTAATTTGATGAAAGCTCTTGTGTCTTGCTTTTTGTTTTTATATCAAAATCCCTAGGACACCTGTGGACACCAGACCCAGATAAGAGACAGCTGAGACTGAGACAACACTGAGATGAAAGACAATCGAGACTGTGACCAAGACTGCCATCATTGGTTCTGTGACAAGACCGAGATGATAGAAAATGGGTTTTGAGACCGGTCTTAAGCACTACAAAATACTTATTGGTCTCTGTCCGTAACATTAACTATTTACTTTTTTCAACAATAAAAAGGGACCCAATCAATGTGTGACCCAGGCTTTTATATCACAAACTGTTGGAATTGTTAACATGCGTGATGTATAATCCAATCGCTGAGAGGTGTTGTAAATGTGTTAAACAGCATAAATGTGCATTAAAGTATCGTTTCCAGTACCCCTGCTGGCCAAATGTGGTGAAATGTACTCTGGTGCCACCCAAAATGCTTTTTTCTTCAAAGCAAAGTTTAGTATGGAATAACAAAAAATGCTATGGTAAAATATTCTTAAGTTTTGCAATCTGATGTTCACTGAGTTTTTGAATGCATCCAAAAGACAAAAATGAGAAATGAAACCTCAATGTGTTCATTTGTTTACTAACTATTTTCTTGTGAGGAAACAGCATTAAGGACATTACCACCAGACATGACTTTTTGTCAAATGCTGCGATACGAAAGTATAGCTTTCATTCTCGAGCAGCTGTGGATAAAGGCAATAAAATAATTAATGTCCTGTAGATATAATTGAGCTTGATATGTTTGCCAGCCGTTATAATTTCAATGGAAGTAAACAGACTGAAATTATACATGACGTTGTACCAGGACCACAATATCTGCAGCTGTCTGATTATGCTCCCATTGCAAATGTTTTCCAGAGAGTGCAATGAACAAAGTCTGGAAACATCTGATGAATCTTTTCTATGCAAAACCTTCAGTCAGTGAATTACGCATATGTGTAAACATGAGCTGCAGTTAATGCTATCTATTTTTATGTAAAAAAAAACTGCTTCCAACTATCACATTAATTCCTGGCTGACCACCCCTCTTCTCCCTCAATTATTTTTATTTTTTCAAAGCCAAGCAGTGAAAGTACCCTGCTGGTTCTCAAGGGGTGTTGTGACAATTTAAGGCGGAGATCTCTTTTGAAGGAAAGGGAAGGGCTACAGCCCCTAAAACATCAAATGCACTGACGTGGTCACAGTTTGACCTGCCAGCACAACCAAAGAAATTAAATATGAATATAGGAAGTAATTTTTTTATCTTCTTCTTCTACTTTCGGCTGTTCCCAGTTTAGGGGTCGCCACGGCGAATCATCAGTTTCCATCTAACTCTGTCCTCAGTATCCTCTACTCTTAATTTAAAAAATAAACTCTACACTACTAGTATTTTTTTACATATTATTTTATGTTCGATTTCATGTGTCATGTCTATATGAAAAAGTTTCTTAAATCACTCTGATACTTTTACAAGAACAAATAGTTGTATAATACACAATCGACTCAAAATACATTACAATTAATATGTTTAACATGTTAAAATATTTACCAGGAGTTGATTCTTCACCCTAACTGTTACAATTTGACTGATACATTTGGCTTTATAGAGGTGTGTCAATTCATAGAGTAATATTTTCAGCCCTGAATTTTGAGGCAAAGGCATAATGGAAGGAACAGGGGTGAGTGAGAGAAATGGAACTCACACTAAGTGTCAATGGAAACGAAGAGTTTTAGTAATTTAATGAATTTGTCTGGAGTTCAGGAATGAGAATGTTTGATAATTTCTTCTTATCTGAGAAGGCATGTTGAGATGCTGTTCATTCACCGAACGCAATCTTTTTGTGAAGGTATGGAGGTGTAGACCCTGTGACGGTCAAGAAAGCAAGCAGAGGGATTACCTGTTCTCAAGTTGCAATTGGGAGTCAATGAAAAGATGAATTATGTGGGCTCTTTTAGGTTCGTTGAAATCTAATCATCAAGTTGCAGAGTAATGGATCATGTCCAAATGTCTGCCTGCACTGGGAGAAACCCCCGGAAAAAGGGATGATTGCAGTGATCTACTTTAAACATGACTAGAGCCTGAAGTATGTGAAGAAAGGTATTTTCTTGATGATGTTAAAAACAAAATTAACAATGTCAATTGTTCATGTAAAATTAAAGAGGACCTCAAAAATGGAGCCTATTGGTGTGTCCTAAAGTTATAAAATCCAAAAAAGAGATTTTTAGCACCAAAAGTCAAAATGATCCCCTCTAAAACGACCACATCTGAAAATTCAGTATTTTTCCACTCATTACTATTGAACCACCCATTGTCTGTCATGAGCTCCCAGTCTCACCCTGTGAAGCCACCACATGATTAGCATGTGTGCAATCCTGGGTTCAAAATTCTGTGTGGTGTCCTCTGATGTAAAAAAAAAAATTATGGTTATATCAGTTTGACTGTTGAGGACACTATGGACACATTTATCCATGAAGGAAATGCACTTCCACCTCTTGACCTTGCTCAGATCATTTTAGTGCTAACTGCTGTCAGCCAGGCATTCTACAGTGCCCAGTAGACAGACAGACAGCCACCAACCTCACAATAACTGACTATCACTCCTAGTAACCTGTCATCCAATCACTGCACACTCCCACATTTAAAGGCTCACCCAAGCAACAATTGTCAGACCTACAGTTCATACCCCCAGACTCCATAATCGCTTCCTGCCATCCCGGATGGCATTGTGTTTCTACTGGATTGATATGAATAAATGGTAAGCTCAAAGCATTGTCTCGCACTAAGCGAGTGAGAGGACCTTTAATAGTTAATAAAGATATTTAATAAAGATTGTATTTTGCTCCTTTTTTATTTTATCTGAAATAATGTGTCTAAGCTAAACCGGCTGTGAGCTCAAATGTTTTTGGTCTTTTAATGAAACACCTGGCCACATCGTGCCGTGACAACTGTGGTGCAGATTGCAGTTGAAGGAGAGGGAAAAACACAATTAACGTCCGGTTTACCTGAGGGAAGTGCAGACGGGAAAGAAACATGTGCTCGCCTGAGTCCTGAGTGGCTGTTTACGTCCACACATACGCGCACACACAGATGCATTAACAGGATCAGCTGTTCTAGCTCTCTCCCCCTCAACTCTGCTCCCCAAATTCACTCTGGTTGTAATTACATTTGACCCAGATGAGCTTGCTCTTGATTTAGTGGCAGTGAATAATGCCAGGCTATTTGGCTGATATCAGAAAGCCTGGGAAGTGTCTAAGATACAGGAATAGAGGCCGTCATGATCGATGTTGTGTTTGTTTTAGTTAAATACTCAGAAGCGCAGAGATGTCTAGACAGCTGGTGTTGGCTGGACCATTCTGTTGTTTCACACTTTTGCAGCAATGGTCATAAAACTGGTAAAAAGATCCAGACTGGCACATTCATCCATCTGTTCATTAATTATCTATACCCCCTTATTGCAAAAGTCTCAGCTGATAATAAAACCTAATTTACAGGGATTGTTTTTACAATGCATATTTTTTGGCACACTACAACAAATATAAAACTGGACAAAGTTCTGTATTGTTATTTAACCCTTGAAGTCTAGAGCCTTTTTGAACAATTTTCTACTACTTTAAAATTTGGTCTAAGAAACTGCCTATTTTTGAAGCACAACCTTGTATTTTTACAAATATTTGTTCATTACATAAAACAGTAATCACACAACAATTCGGAAAAAATACAATAAAATGCTACGAAGTTTTTATGTTTTATAACAAAAATGTTAAGTGTTAAGACAAAATAAAAATTAATAAACCCCTCCTAAAAAAAACTCCATTTAGATGAATTAGAGTAAAAATGTGTTTTCTTTAGCACAAAAGTGGTTTTGGGAAAATGTATATTTTTTTGTTCAAACTTTCCTAAAGTACCTTAAAGTCATACAAACTTTATAAAGTTAACATTTATATTTCAAAGATTTATTTTAAAATAAGTCCTTTTTTCCTGGTTAATGGCAATTCCTTTATATACCAACTTGTTCTCATTCGGGGTTACGGGACACTGCTGGTGCATTGGTGCATCTCCAGTGCACTTCAGGCGAGAGGCAGAGGTACATCCTGGACAGGCTGGCAGTCCATTGCAGAGCAACTCACACATTCACACCTAAAGGGAATTATTGAGATTATTCAATTAACCTAACACATATTTTTGAGAAACATGAGAAAATGTGTGAAGTTCTGGCACAAAAAAAGCACCATTAAACAAAAAGTGCTTGGAACAGTGTATATGTTGTTTTCTTATACAATTTTCACACTGTTTTGACATTTATACAATTTCTGAATTATTATTTTGTACACTTTTGATTTTTGGAATAAAACATAAAAACTGCTCTCAATTTTGCAGTAAAACTGCTGCGTCTGCAGATTTCTAACTTGTTAAATAGCATACATAGTTGCAGCTATTGCTGAATGAGAATCTGGAGATCAGTAAGGGACCACAGGGTACACAAGGTCTCACATGCCATGCGTTTGACAATAGAAATTCCATACCATAGATGCACTGAAAACCATAAATCTGCAGGTCGCCTGCAGGAATATCAAATGCAGCTACAATGGTAATCATGTCTAATGAAAAAAAAAAAAACACAAGAGCACATCGAAGTGATGTGAATGTTAAAGACACTAACCTGTGAAACTGAGGTAAAAGTCAGCCAAAATCTTTTTGCACGTGTGCTTTAGTAATAATTCTGCCGAGCTTACCACTGTGTTGCAGTAATTGGATGATACGCCAATGTATGTAATGAGAGACCTGGTGTATAAATATGAAAACACTTCATACAGCTGTGAGAAACTCAAGCTAAGCGACACCAATTATCAGTGTTGAGGTCTTGAGATTTAATCTAGATTCATCTCACACAGGTGGCAATTAAAAAGGTAAGACCATTTTTATTATCTTTAGCCTTTATTTCTTTATTTCTACAGCGATTCATATTCTAATGGATAAGTATTCTAATGATTTAGTGTGATGTAAGTGTTAATAATTAATTTTCATCAAGGAATACAATTTAGAGAATTACCATAAGAGAAATCTAAATCAAATCCATATTTGGTTTCTCAAGTCAAGTCAGGTCAACTGTTTGTATAACGCTTTTATGCAGATACTTCAAAGCCTAATGCAGCTTAGTTGTAGTACACTGTAAAAAATCCCTGTTAAAAAAAACTGCAAAAAACTGACTGCTCGCAGTTTAAACAGTAAAGTAAAAAACTTTAAACAGTAATTAGTACAGTGCCCTATCCTTTGGCGCCAACTGTTTCTGGGCAACCACTAAAGCTCAAGTGAACAAGTCTTCCCTTACAGCTTAATAAAAAACGTCAAATTGCTGAATAAAATCAGAACAGTATTTTACTGTAAAGTTTCCATGTTAATTTGCAGGATTTTTTTACAGCATTAAAGAAGGGCCTAGGGCAAATGTTTAGACGGATGGAAAACCGAAGCACCAGGAGGGAAAACTCAAAACATGCAATTTCAATTCATGTGGGGAGCTACACGGAGAAGCTACTACACCCAAAGAGGCGTGGCCAGTGTGGCAGTTGCTAGTCCCTTTATCTTCACGTGTCCCGCTTAATTATGGAGATCCCAGACAAGCTGCTCACCAGCCATTACCTGGATAATAGAAAACGTGTTTTAAAACCTTTCAAGAGTTTCTTGAGCAGGAAAATTAATTATCTGCTCACCGGTCATCACCTGGGGAAAGACTAAAACAGATAGAATAGTTCATAAAAGACTGGCTCTTTATTCACTCACTTTGCATTTTGTAAAGTTTTAACAACCTTTTTTTTATATTTTGAATTCATTCTTTGTTTAGAGCATTTTTCACAACTGCCTGAAACTTTTGGGCAGCACTGTTAGAACTTCCACCAACGGCAAGTTTAATATCAAGTCAAATCTTTGCTTCTTATTAGCAGCCCTATATAAGCGTTCATCTCTCCCTGTTTTGATGATGATCAAACAGCAAAACTCTTCTCCACCACTTTGTACTGAATCCCCACAACAAAATCAAGCAGCTTGCATTCGTGAAATATTAGATCTGTTCTTTGCTGCATGGTTGTGGATGATATGCTTTTCAAGTACCATGCCTCTAAATGCAAATGAACAATTAAAACCTATTTAACAGTTTGCAAAGATCTGCTGGTTGACCGAGTAAACACACCCTGGATGCTTTATCAGTTCAGGACAGAAGCACACAATTTCACTTCAACTCAGACTCTCACAGACTGTCACTTTTCTCTCTAACTCTCTCATTGTAGATCAGCAATAAACCTGATGGATATGTTCTTTGACAGTAAAAAGTATCTGCACTGTCAAAGGGACACCCATACAACCACAAGGACATTCAAACCCCATGAAAGACTCATGATCAAAATGATGAACTAATCATTAAGTACTACTTTTTTTTACACTGACAATTCTTTTCAGATTTTATTACGTTGTTTTTGTTAATATAGTTAATTTATTGTACATGATCATTGGCACACTTGATTAACAGCAGTGATTTAGCAACTATTTACATTCTAGAGTGGGTTGCAGTGGTACACAAAGCTCATAGTTTGGTGTGTACCTGGGTTTTTGGTTTGCTTCAGTTGTAATGGCTTAGCAAATGAGTAATTCTTTAACCATCCTTTGAATCAATCAATACACACCTTCAAAAATGGATGCATTATATAAACAATAAAATAAACATTTTGTTGTTATGTTTCTCTCTGAATTAGAGGGGCTTGGCTGTTTGAATGATTCAGAGTCTCTATCGCTGTGTGCGTCACTTGAAGTCTTTCATGTGGTGCCTTGTGTAGAATTACATCTGATAAAACAGTTCTTGCACACAGTGACATTTGTTTACCTTTGTCGTATTCGACAGTGAAGCAAGTCATATCGCTGAATAAGGGAGCTGCGTTCTGGTCACGCTTAGAGTGCAACATGAGAAGTCCCGTCCTCCTGTATTTACACAATTCATCAACTGGATATTTGCTCCAGAAATTCATTCACATCCGTAAACAAGTAGTTCGCCAGGCTTTTTCAAATAACAGTACTTACGAGTGTTATTCTGAAAAAACGCTGTTCACAAAAGTGTATTGAACCGATGATGGCGCACTGTTTGGTTTGCTATAAAACCGAGTATTTTGGCATCACTAATTGTAATGGTTGTTTTTCTAAATTGCAATATAACTGTAATTATTCCAATGTCAGTCACAGGAGCTGATTGTTTGACCCTAGCTGGATGAATTAGGAATATCATGTTTCTGTCAGGTACTGGGTGTCTGTTTTAGAACATATTCTTAATGCATTTTATCTGTGTACTAATTGCACATTGATAACCAACCTCTATGACAGTTTGAAATGGAAGTGTAGCTGTAGCCATGGACGTTCACAACTGTGTCTTAACAGGTGAATGCTGGATCATCAAGGAGCATGAAGAGTCTAGAAGCTACTTGAGTGCCTTCAACTCATATTACATGACTGACGGACTGACAGGAACCTTGACTGCCACTGAATATTTAACACCAGAGAGGCCTTGGAGAGATTTGAATCCAGTATAAAATATGAAATATTTTTTACAATTATTATTTTTAGAAGGACACTCTGGTTTGAAAAAGACGACAGACATGCCACATTTAGTCGCTTTGTAACTTATATCACATCGCTTGAGATGACAAGGTTGTTGTGTCATCATAGATATCATTTAATCAATTGAAATGGGGATTGCAAAGACGATTCAGATGTGAACTCTTGAGTTATGGATTGTATCTGTGGTTTTTGAGCAGTTCTGGGACTTGGATGCATGCCTTAATGTGTATTGTGAGCAAGAATATACAAATTCACTTCCACAAGGAAAGCAGGTGGTTGAAATTTGGTAAAAACTCAATAATGAGTATACGAAGGATCTTTTTTATGAATAAAGGTACATTTGGATTTTGTAGGATTTTAATCAAGTGTACCATTAAACAAAGCAGGTGATAATGACCATCAATGTTATACTTAGGTTGAACTACAGTCGTGCACTGAAAGAGAAACAGCTGTGTAGGAAGCTTAAAACTGGGTGACTATTGTTTCAAGATGTACTGTCCAAGTTCTTTTGAAGAAACACACGTAAATGAGCAATGTTGACAATTATAGATGCATTGGCTGGTCAAGGAAACTCACCTTAGAAATCAGAAGATATCCAGCAGTGCCATCAGCTTAGGAATGGCACAACCAGTGGGAGCCAGGTACACTCATCTATAGTCCAGATAAGTCTAGTTTGTCAACGAGTTGCAGCCAAAAGCCATACCTCAGAAAAACAAGAAAAAGTGACTCCATCTAAGCAAAAACATAGGAACTTTTCAATTAACATTAATTATCACTAATATTTTACCCTCCACAGAAAGATAATCATCCAGAAAATTTTATGAGACTATGTATTACTACTATAAATGACGCAAAAGTTGGAACTTTATTATTATGTAAATCTGAGCATATTTCTAGCCATGGTCTCAACAGCTTTGCTTTTATACCGGGGACAGTTCGCCATCAATTCTTTAATTTTTTACTTGTTATTTCATACCAATAACACAATTTTAATAAATTTCCGTTATATTGCCAAAATTACCATATTTACTTAGCTACTCCAATAATCTTGTAACAATAATATGTAAAGTGTAATGTGGAAAATGTTATACTATTTAAAAAAATGTAAAAATGTTTAAAATGTTATTGTATTTTAAACTCAGTGTGTCAGTTCAATTGTTCATTCATTCATTCATTCATTCATTTTCATTCCCGCTTATTCCCTTTCGGGGTCGCGGGGGTCTGCGAGTGCCTATCTCCGGCACACATTGGGCGAGAGGCAGGGGTACACCCTGGACAGTTCGCCAGTCCATCACAGGGCAACATTCACACACACACACATGCACACCTAAGGGGAATTTAGATTATTCAATTAACCTAACCGCATGTTTTTTGGGGATTGTGGGGGAAACCGGAGTACCCGGAGGAAACCCACGCAAGCACAGGGAGAACATGCAAACTCCTTCCAGGAAGGTCACCGGCGAGCCTCGAACCGACAACCTTTTACCTGGAAGGCCACAGTGCTAATTGTATTTATTCTTTTTATGTAAATGCATCAATAAAATGTATGAAATAATCAGTGGACAACAAAACTTTTTGATGTGTGTATTTAATTTTTTACAAAGGGTTATAATTTAAGCCAATAACACTTAATCAACCTTCATTACTCACAGTAAATGGTGTAAAATGTAGATTAGTACACAGTAAAATTACTCCCTAGGGAATATATGTGTCTTATCTAAAACAATAATGAACTCTAATAATAATATCAAAAAGTGTGTCATTTTAGTCATTGGTGTTATTGCATCTCTTGGTTCTTGGAAAGTGATTATAAAACAACAGTTCTGCAAGTGATGAGTGCAACAGAACCAAAGAAGCACTTCTCTTTCTCCCTTTGCATCCCCCAGCAAAATCTGAGCTGTGGAATGGCTTGTGTTTCTTCAGTGTTTCTTGCTAAACTGCTGGGTTTAAAACTTAAATGTAAGTGCGTTTAACATCCAAACGACGTGCTCTTGGGCATTGCTAGTGTGTACACCAGAACTAAGTTAACACTCCGATGGCAAAACACAGAAACTGATCAACTGGGCTGCAGAAAATAAAGGCAGCAGGAGCTCTGACTTTAAAATTGTAAATATTTGGCAGAACCAGAAAGCAGTTTGTTTGTGAAAGGGCTGGAAAGTGGTACAATGAATCCTTGAAAGAGATCTCATTTGTGCGAATGTAGTTGGAGATTTGGTCAAGATTAATGGTGTTCTCATTGATGAGAAACACATGGAGATACTAATTCATCATGCAGTACCCAAATGTATCCTGCAACAGGACCATTACATGAAACAACTTCAAAGCTCCTTTAAAAATTGTGTGTATCTAGAAGAAAAGCTGCGTTTCTGAAGGCGCAAGAACAGTCACTTCACTGTTATCATTAATGGAAATAAATGTTAAACACACTTTTTGCAGCACTTTTGTACACTCCCTCTCTCTCTATATATACACACATTCATACATATATCAGTGTGCAAATTTTAGCAGTGTATAATGGCATTCCTGTGAAATGGGAAAGATCACCTTCAAGGTCAGCTTCAGAGCATGGACAGAGGACACATACAGACACACAAACTGTCAGAAACACATGGTTTGCCCAGCTTGCAAGTACTGTCAAGCCTCTGGAGAGGACCATCTGCTTTCTCAAATTTACCTCCTCCTAAGTGGCATTCTGTCCTTCTGGAAACCTGACACCACCACGCCAAATTAGACACCAATTAAGAAGATGCGCATCAAACAGATATTCTTTATCTGGCATCTATTTTGGGGTCTCAGGGGATGCCTCCTCTCTACTTGTTATGTCCCATGAATTTTCATTTAGCCTTAGAAGTGTTTGGTGCAAAACTACTCGGGAAGACATTTTAAGTTCAGTCTATAACAGTTCAAAAGTCTGGATAGCCATCAAACAAAACGGAATTATCCGTCATGCACTTGTGTTAAAGTCTAGAAATTACACTTCATTTAATGCCACTGATCCAGTTGAGTCCTGTATAACCAGAGTAGATTGATGCTGGTGCAATTTGTGATAGCAAAAGCTTACACTTCATACAATAGCTTAGTTAATGAGGCCTTCTCCCATCATTTTGTAATCTGCGAGTCTTTCTTTCAGTAATCTATATCGATTCAGTAACATCAAAACGTCTTTGTAAAGCTTAAAGATTATTTGTGTTCTCTCACAGAAACCAAATTAAGCATTGCCACAGAACAAACATCCACTGTTGTTTTTGTAAAAGTTTGAATGAAACAACACTAAATACAATATTCAGTCAACGAATCTAAATTAGGCTTTTTTCCTTGCTTCACGTCTTTACATAACAACTTAAATCAGAATTATCTGCTTCTTGGATGTTTCGTCATCATTGAGTAATATTTCTGGTTTCCAGTGCAATGTAAACAGCAAAAAAAGTAAAGTGTTGATTTAACTCCTACAGAGTTGATTTTAACATGTTTTGTGCATTTAAATGGCTCCACCCCTTTAAAAAAAGTGTTAAAATAACAGAAAGACAGATGCTTTGAACACTTTATAATAATTTTATTTCACTGTATATAATATAAGCATTGTCTTAGTTGTAGTAATAGGTTTATTTGATGTACATTGTACTGTTTTTACTGTGTTCTCAGTAAAACTGTGTGAATCTTCTTCCGCAATCGCGCACATGCTTCTTGTTTTCCTTATTTCCTCGCATATATATTTATAGAGATTTTTTCTGATAAAGGGGAAACCTTTATCAACTTAGTACAGCAAGGTTGGTTCGGTCTTCAGCTGAACAGGAACTACTCTACTATATTCCACAGCTGAAAAAAAAACAAACCGGGACCTTTGTAAATAAAATAATCTGTAAAATCGACACTGTAAGCCCTATTCAAACAAAACTTTGTGAGTTGATGCACAATAGGTTGAGGTTAATTTCTGTTATCACAAAAATCTTGTTGTACATTTATAGTTGTCTATAAAACTTGATGAAAATTCAAATCCTTTTTTTGTTATTACACACTGTTCTGAGCATTTATAACAAAAAAGATAACAAATATTTGCCAGATTTGAATGTTTTATTTCCTCTTCAAAGAAAAATGGCTAAAATAAATGACAAACACAATTTTCTTGGGGTTAACCAACTAAATTGGTTAATGTGACCAATGTCCTGTTTTTACTAAACTGGAATCCAAGCTGGCAGAAGTTGGTAATTTTGAGTGGGAGTGGGATGGGACCAGGAGTCAGTTCTACAGGAGTGGGACAGGACAGGATTTATTTTTTTACTCTGGTCCAGGATTGGGATGGGACAGGATTTTTTTTCTCTGGGAGTGGGAGGGTGGGGGGTGGGGGGGCAAATCACAGAGCTCTGCAAAGATAAAGTAACATATCTGCATCATAAAATAATCGTTAATATGTTCGGTGTTGGTTGATGTATTACCTACATTGGAATTCTTGCATTGGCAAAAATCAAATACAAACTAAATGGAATTATACACACCAAAACTTTGAAGGCATTTTTTACATTTTACTTTTCCAATTGTTCTCTTGAGAAGTGGCTTCACTCTCTTCATAGCAAGGGCAGCATGGCGTCTCCTTCTACTATTGACTTTTAGAGATTCTGCTGAAGAAATGCGACACTGCCATAATGAAGAGAGGGGACCTTGACAAGATATCAAATCATCCAGGGCCATGAGTGGGAAGGAAGGAGTCCAAGAACAAGAGTGAAGGAGAGAGAGAAAGAGAGGGGGGGGGGGGTGAATCACAACATCTTGCCCTCTACTGTGCCATCTACAGTCCTGCAATACTGACAATGCAATTAAAATACCTTTCTCTTGCTTGACCTTTATTTTCTCCCTCCTCAGAGACCAATAAATACTACCTGTATTCGTCACTTTAAACAAGCCTCATGTGTAGATGAGTCAAGCAGGTACGGCATGTATGCGAAATGCAGTGCCGGATACATAGCAGCTGTCCAATTAAAAAAGTAGAGAAGAAGAAAGGCAAAAAAGATGGACAGTCCCCAGATAGCACATCCCTGCTGCAGGCTCAGGCCTCGTGGTTCAATTCCTGTCAGGTTAAAACTGCTTCCTATGCTTGGAATAAAGCACACATCATCAATAAGCAAACTTGTTCAGTTTCTGTTAAAATGCATAAATGTTTACAAAATATTTGGCCCGATAAACTTTAATCAGTTACTGTACTTTTTTGGTGCAAAATCTACATACAGAAGGTGTAAAGAGGTTAATTAGAAAACCCTTATGCAATCATGTTAGCACAGTTAAAACTGACCTTCCTTTGAGCAGGTTGAGTATCTGGTGCATCACATTTGTGGGGTCGATAAAATGTTCAAAATGGCCAGCAAAACATAACTTTCATTTGCAACTTTTGGAGTGCTTGATTGGAGGCAATTTCATCCTACAACAGGACAATGACCCCAAAGCACACCTCCAAATTGTGCAATAACTATTTAGAGAAGAATCAGGCATATGTGATGTTTGTCTGAAACCATTAAGCATCTCACTTGACTCCCTGACACTACATATCAACATATTTGTAAGACAAGGCTCCAAAATTCTTAAACTTTCAGGTTTTTTTTATATAAATATTCAATATGCTTGTTAGAGTTGAGCCGGATACTCGGCTGAAACGAGTATCTGGTACAGATAAAGCACTTTTGCAGAGTATGAGTATCATACGAGTAATACGAGTCAATATCCGTGCTCGGATTGAATAAAAATTCTCATTTGGTAGTTTACTGTGTCTGCATTCTGTGATAGGCTAGTCACTGTGCCCCTCCCTTACAGACATACCCCTCTCTGCTCACACATACAGAGAACACTGAGAAGGTAACTGTTTCTGAGAACAGAGAACTCTCTCTGTTTTCTCCCTCAGTCACTCAGGTTTGCTTTTTGTCCGTAAACGTTTAGGGTTTCTTCAGCTTCAGGTTTGTTTTGTACTTTGGTTTGTTTGTAGTACTTACTTTTTAACCAGTAGAGTTTTGGTAAACGTGGGGTTTGTTCAGACGTGGTGCTTGGTAAAAGCGACTCGCATCTCTGCCTGTCGGAAAACCGTCAGCTGGCTCTGACCAGTTTTTTCTTTACTTGTCTGACACTTTCTTTCTTTCTTTCTTTCTCTTTCTTTCTTTCTTTCTTTCTTTCTTTCTTTCTTTCTTTCTTTCTTTCTTTCTTTCTTTCTTTCATAAATAAATATATAAATAAAAATAACACTGCTCAAGGTAAAAAAAAAAAAGTTATGTTGAAATGAAAACTCTTGTTCTATACATTTTACTTCATAATTGCAACCACATGTGTTATTCATTGTTGTAAAACTTCTTCTGTATGTAGTTTGTTTGTTATCATAATCAAAACCACTGATCTAAAGCTCAATGCTGATGCTGTCATGTAAATAGTTTTCTAATCAGCAATAAATGTAACAATTTCTGATCAACCCATATCAATTGCATGCTTAAAAGAACATACCAGTTAAAGCCCCGCCCATTTCAAGACAACATGACCCACTTCCAGGTTAAATCCCCTGCCCACTCCTAGTACAGCTACAGATAATATATATATATATGGTTTACAGATACAGATAATGCTGTACTCTTCCCTGATGCTTGTATATTTCAAAAGGTCTATGTAAGTTATTGATTCAGTCAGTACCACACCACCTATTACTACTACTACTGTTAAAAATATATATTTTATTATCTAGGATTTTATCATATATTATGCTGTAGTTTATGTGAACCACTATTTCTTATTGCACTAAGCATTTCAAGTATTTTGAGCAAGTGGGACATTTGCTAGCAAATGAATCTCAATTTAATTTCCAGCAAGTGGAAGCTAAGGGTGAAAAATGCTCTAGGGTATTTTGAGGAGGAGGGATTCAGAGTAAATGTGTACAGATGATGCCTCATTAGCTTCTAGCGCTGCACAGCGGTTCCTCTTTAAAACGGCATTACTGTGAATGTGGCCTACTGTAAATGAGTCATTGAAGACGTGCCCCTTGCTATGAGTCCAGACTCCATCTCTTTTTGTCAATAGTTTCCATGGATATTGCCCATTCATTCAACTAGATGTTGCTTTTGTTTGTCAATTACAATGGATGCTGTCGCAAACAGCGTGTGCGTTTAAAAAATGTTTTTGTAGAAAATGGTTTTGTGCTGTGGGCAAAACTATTCACTAGGAAAAGATTGGGGTGGGTTTGTACAAGAAAAAACATTTAATTTGTGCTTCTTGTATTTAGGAAAATTATCAAAACTAAATATTTCATTTACATTTTTTGTACAATTGCATCTTTATTTAAAGGCCTAAAAGAAAAGTGTAGGTATTTGAAACATGTATGGGGTTAAGATGCTGGTTTAATATTAAACTGAACATATTCTGTTAGATTTTGTAGGGTAATGCAAACATTTATGTAACAAGCAGTTTAAGACAATTTACAATAGCAGAATAGTAACATAGCAGGATTACTTTATAGTAGAGCAAAACTTTTATATTCATGCAATGCAATAATCAGTGGTTTCTGAAATACTGAAGAGCACAATGTTAGCACCAATCATTTCACTTTCAAAGTAACTTAAATCACCATTCTACTGCTCGAATCATTAATTTTCTATGCAGTAGATCATCTTGTCTAAATGGCTAAAAGAGTTGCTACAATGTGATTGGCTGCTTAGAAATTTACAGGTGAACAGTTGTACCTCTTCTCTCTTGCTCTCGGCGGAGGCAGTCGCATATTTTATCTCTACCTTATCTCGGACTATTGTCTCCAAATAAAAAGAACTATGGATGTGATCAACTGGTCTCTGAAAGCAATTGGCACCATTTTCCCGACAAGGAGCGTGGGTTCAGGGGAGCCCACCTGTCCTGAAGGAACTTTCGCTGCTGGCTACACGATGGACTCCTGTGCAAAGTGGCAGACTGTGTGCCTGGCTGCTCTGTCCCTGGAGGATGCCGAAGACATTTATCTAATTGGGGCTATGATAACTGGGATTCTGCTGATCGGATTATGATCTTAACTCTCAGCTATCGGCGAAGGCGGTCAGTGCTCAAAACCCCACTAAGCTGACCAGCTGGAATGAAATGTTGACTACTGGACTTAAATCTGCCGGGACTCCTTCAGTGGTCTGTGAAAAAAATCTGAGGAAATTTACAGTTTTTGACCCAAATGAACTTCTCTTCCATCATCTTTCCATCAGCTTTCCCTCATCTACTCTGTCCTTGAAGGTCACCATGGAGTCAAAATATTCCCCAGACAGAGCTAAATAACGAGACGCTCCATATTCCTTCCTCTCTCCTCAGAGTCCCTCCTCAAGGACAACACTTTAGCTAGCTTCTCCCAACCGCTTTAATCTGAACGGGCCATGAGTACAGGGCCATTAATGGCAGCAGGAAAATGTCGGCTGTTGACTGCAGCGGTCCCACCACTTTCACGTTTTTTTTTCCTGCATTATGTCTATATGTGCTTGGTTGCAATGGATTTTTTTAACCTGCTCCACACTGCCCTCTGAAGGACAGTGTGGAAAAGGCTTATTTTGAGCTACCTTGCCCAATGTATACCCCCCGTTTCTTTCTCAAATGCTACATCTCAACACTGGCCTGTCTTCACCTTGTCTATGCTTGTGGCCAGAGGGGTCTTATTTCACTGCATGTAACAGGGCATCTGACAAACAAAGGCTACTTACTTACTTACTTAAAGCGGCCAGTACATGTAATAATCCCAATTAATATTGAAGTTCATATTCCTAGACTGCATCACGGCATCTAAATCACACGGATAGTACAAAACCAACTGTAAATGTCCAAAAGCGATTGGTTGTTTAAATATATAGTTCCACAGCCTATAGATCCTAAACTATTTAATTTGAGAGTTTGCTCACTGCAAAGAGTACAACAGTCGCACCAAAGGGACTAAATGGCTTTGGACAGTCAGATAATTAACTTCTTACCCAGTGCCCTCTCTGCGTTCTATTTATGAGTCCTTCTGTTTCTGTCTCAGTCACTGATTGATCATGTTTTGTGAAAATGTAACCACACACAGAGTGCTGTTTGGTTGTGAAACGCATACCTGACCATGTTCCTTTGACTTACAATTGCAAAAATTTCCCCTCGCATTTCTTCACTT
This sequence comes from Danionella cerebrum, assembly GCA_007224835.1. NCBI lineage: Eukaryota > Metazoa > Chordata > Actinopteri > Cypriniformes > Danionidae > Danionella > Danionella cerebrum. The sequence continues at coordinate 132,234 of SRMA01027327.1, forward strand.
CAACTTAGTGTTAAATAGCTTAACTGTGGGTGGGAATGGCTTCACATGTGCCAGTTCTATCTCCATTATATTAATACATACACTAAAAACACATCCTAGATCTGAATGAATGTGCTGAAAACAAAATTACACAAAAATACATCAATGGAAATCAAATTACAAACCCATGGAGGTCTGGATTTGGAGTTGCATGAAAAATTGAAGTAGAAAGCACACTACAGGCTGGCTCAACATTGATATAATGTGCTCAGTTGGAACTGGTGGCCATCTTGCAGGAACTGCTGACACACTCCAGCCACATGAGATCAGCTGTGTCCCAATCCAGAAGTGCCAATCCTCCCAAGGGTGTATTTTAAGACCACTTACTTCTCATTTCGGGTCCTTAAAATCCACCCTTCGAATGCGCCATACTTTCCCCTGAATTTCAAGGATGCATCGCGACCATCGTTCATGGCCTCAGATATCCCACAATGCTTTGCATTTTTTTATTCATTAGAATCAACACAAAACACAATTGAATTTTTATTTACATGTAAGTAACACGTTTTTTTTAAATAAAGGACAGTATACTCAAGCTTTAAATGCTGTTAGTGATAGGTGACTAGTAATATATATATATATATATATATATATATATATATATATATATATATATATATATATATATATATATATATATATATATATTATTTTTTTTTTTATTTATTTACATTCATTGTAAACATTAACACACACAGCCAAAGAATGAAGCTAGAACATCTAATGGTTTAATTTACACACAACATAAAATAGAAAATACAGAGCGTGTTTTAATACAATGTATTAAAAAAAGACAAAAATAAATAAAGAAAGAAATAGATAAAATTCCTTTGCATCCTCCCAAGGAGGTTTTTTGAGGCAACACAACAGTGCGCGAAGGCTGTGTCATTTCGCCGAAACTCGAAGGGTCCTTTAAATGCACCCTTCAAATGCGTCCTACTTTCCCCTGAATTCAGAGGATGAATCATGACCATTCTTCAGGCCACTTCAGATATCGCAAAATGCATTGCGTTTATTTATTTATTTTTTTTTCAAAAAATCAACACAAAAAATGACATTTGTATTTACATGTAAGTTTTTTAAAATAATAATAATACAAGAATGTTTCATTCATTTTGGGATCCAAACTACTGATCCAGCTGGTGGTGCTAATGCACAATTAAAAAAAAAAAAAAAAAAAAAAAAAATAATAAGAAGAAACTAAACTGCTTGGTTTACCAAGGGTTTATGCAGCTTTCGGAGGCCGGGTAAAAAGGATTCTTCGATGGCTTCTATAACCCGGATTGAGACACAGCTATTGTCTTGAATTAGGTCCTCCAATGAAATACATATAGCCAGACATTTTCACAAATGGAGTCCCAAATCACCCTATGTGACGTTATACTAAATGTAGAATGATTTAGAAGGCATTTAAATAAAATGATCATAATAATAAAAGTAGTTGCTTAAGTGTTCAATGGTATGTCAATGGTACTATATAGTAAAGTATAGAGAACTAAGTATAGAGACTCTATTGAACTATAGAGTCTCTTGAGTTCTACTGAATATGCTCATCTCCATCAACCTATCAATATATACACAATACTCTCGGTCCTACATACTGCCCTTTGGTCCCACTGACCCATGGTGCACAGGAACATGAAAAAGAATCTGTCCCCTGTCAATACAGATCAGATTTTTCAGAGAGCCAAGGGCCTCCAGCACAAATTAGCTACACTCCAGTGAGCTCAATAGAGTCTTAATTAAAGGGCCAGTTGTCTAGAATGGCCATGCTGAGCCTACAGATTAAAATGTCACTCTCTCTCTCTCTCTCTCTCTCTCTCTCTCTCTCTCTCTCTCTCTTTCTGAAGGCTATCGAGTTAGAGATGTACAGCCAGGCTATTACTAAATCATTTGAACCAAATGTATGCCAACTCCAATTTCAGTGTTGCATGACCTTAAAAATACAATTACAACAGAAAAAATTTGAATGTGAAATTACTTAAATAGCTTTTTGCTATTAAGTTAAAACACATTTGTCAATTGAGAATAACTGGTTTATCATCATTCTGGTTTGTTGTATTATTAAAAATAGCTTGAATCGTCTACTACTCTTGAAAACAGTTACAAAGTTTAAATGTAACAAACGATTATTTCAGTTCTTGTTATTATTTGTATGATTGGATTCAATTAAAATGCATAAATTCTTGTTTTATTTTGGTAAAATTACAAAATGGTACAAAAAATAAATTACTAATTTTGTATTCTAACATTGAGGTCTGCGATGGACTAGCAACCTGTCCAGGGTGTACCTCTCTGTCTCTGCACATAACAGATTGGGTGTGCCAATCACAACGTAGGCTTTAAAACGTTTAGTAACTTTGAATTTTTTTTTTTATTTAAATAAACATTACAACAGTTCATTCATTTTTCATATCTCATATTTCCGCTTACTCCCTGCGATGAAATGGCGACCCTTTCGCCCGTTGTGAGCTGGAGATAGACTGGAGATCGCCAGTCCATCGCAGGGCAACTCACACACAACACACACATACCTAAGGAGGAAATCCAGGGAAGCACGGGGAGAACATGCAAACTCCTTCCAGGAAGGTCACCGGCGAGCTTCAAACCTCCAACCTTCTAACTGGAAGGCCACACTGCTCACCACATCGGTGCAATCTAGTGGTGAATCGAGGGGATGACTCTTGGAAGTACAATACCTGTGATATGGCTTGACTTTTTCAAAGTTCTGGCACAACAAAGCACAATGGAATAAAAAATTTTAAGTGCAGTAAAAAAAAGGATTATTTTGGAATTGTATTCTTTATTCAATTTCAGGTATGTTGTGGAAATTGTGTGCAATGTAATGAAAAAAAAAAATATTTATATAAATTAGTGCCATTTAAAAGGCTCTATTGTGACCTTCCTTGAAGGAGTTTGCATGTTCTCCCCGGGGTTAAATGGTTCAACATTACTATCAATTGACGTCAAATAACTCCTAAATGGTTGGTATTTGTTTACAAGAAAATGTATAAATGTCAATGGATCTCTAGAAAGATGGCACAGTAATCACTAAAATATGTAGTTAATTAGACATTACACAATGAAGGACAGCAATCTTGCTCAAGAAAATGCATGTGCAGACAGATTTTACCAATGAACATCTCAATGATGAAAATGAGACCAAAACCCTGCTGTTTTCCAACATAAGCAACTTAACCTAAAAGATTTGAGTGGATTCTTTGCAGACATTCGGATTCATTGAGGGAGGGGTCAAATATCTATTTCAGGTTCATCTGAGTGAATAATCCATGCTGTTCCTGGTTGTATTTTGAAATTAAAATCTAATTTTAAATGTTACAACTAACTGAAGTGTTTTAAACTTCCTGTACTGTGAATAATGTCACTTAGGGCCAAAGTTAACAAGAAGTGAAGTTTTGAAAGGAGAAAGTTACAGCAACAGCAAAAATCTCAGTTCAAAGCCACATTTTTCTCTTAGGATTGCCACAACAAAAGTGAACAGTTCTTTATAAGTGTGCAACCCTGAATGGCTCCGAATGCTGATATTTTGTGCCTATTTTCAAGTCTTTGTTGAGTTCTGTTTCACATCTCATTATTTCTTCTGAAGCTAGAGCACAGCATAAATGTCTCTGGCTTCTTTGACCTTGAATTATTTGTGCCTCTCCTCGTGAAGCCCTGTCTCCTTGACCGCTGCTTTTTGTCACCCAGAGCTATGGAAAGATATGACAAGCTTTTCCACGGGTGCCAACTATTTTGTTTTGCTCTGGGTTGTCATAAATTGTCCCGTCACTGCAAGTGCCAACTGGCCAGTAAACAGAGGTTATTTAAAAATAAGGAGGGAGATCGATATTGCTGTATCTTTTGTCCTTCTAACAAAAGTGCTTGCATTTACATACACTCACACACACAAGGACGCTGGGACACACTTTATGACACGCTTTATGAGACAAATGCTTTGTCATGCAGGTTTTCTGAAAAACTACAGGGGGCACTGCCTATGTTTAAAACACCTGACCACTCTCTACAATTAATGATATTTCAATCTCATTTACAATTACAATCTCATTTCTCAATTACAATATTAAGAGATTCAATTAATATTATCAAGGAATTCAAATTGAAGTAATAACTTCTAAAAATTTCATTCAGCAAAATATAACTGAGAAAGGGTGGCATGGTGGCGCAGTGGGTAGCACTGTGGCCTTCCAGTTAGAAGGTTGTTGGTCGGAGGCTTGCCGGTGACCTTCCTGGAAGTAGTTTGCATTTCTCCTGTGCTTGCGTGGGTTTCCTGCTGGCTACTCCAGTTTCCCCCACAATGCAAAAACATTCGGTTTGGATAATTTACTAATCTAATTTCCCCTTACGTGTGAATATGTGAATTGTGTGAGGACTGGCGACCTGTCCAGGGTGTGCCCCCACCTCTCACCCAATGTGCACTGGCAGCAGGCACCGGCAGACCTCCGTGACCCCAAAAGGGGAATAAGCAGGTAGAAAAATGAGTGAATGTATGAATAACTGAGGAAAACGTTACCATACCCCCTAATAGCAAGTGCTATCCCCATTGTCTGAAATAACTGCAGTGAGACGCTTCTTTTAGCTATCTACCAGTCTCAATGTGCATCTCAATGGGATTAGCATCAGGGCTTTGACTCTGCCATTCCAGGACTCTCTATTGTCGCATTGCTTTCTAACAGATGCTCTCAGATGTTACTCAAGTTCCCTCTGATACACAGTACAATTCATGGTGGATTCTATTATGGTAAGCTGGGCAGAACCAGCTGTAGCAAATAAGCCCCAAACCATCACACCTCCACCTTCTTACTTCACATTTGGTGTGAAGTTCTTTTCCTGAAAGGCTGTCTTTGGTTTATGCCAAATATGTTCTCTTTTTAGGGTCCAAAAAGTACATTCTACAGTTCAGTTCAGTCTACAGAACATTATTCCAGAGGTCCCAGATGTTTCTTTTAAAGAGCAAAGGTTTCCTTCTTGCACACCTCCTATGGAAGTTAAATTTGAGCCGTCTCTTTTAAATTGTTGAAGCAAGCATGTCCACATTGACTGTAGCCAGAGCCTGCTGTAGGTCCCGTAATCATATTTTAGGGTTTTTGGTGACCTCTTTTAGCATCTTGCAGCCTGCTATTGGGGTGAACTCGCTGGGATGACCAAACCTTGGCATGTTGGCAGTTGTTTTAAAAGTCTTTCATTGTTGACTATTTTCCGGACAGTGGAATGACTGATTTTAAAATCTTTGGAGATGCTTTTTGATCCCTTTTTAGGCTCATAGTCTGAATGTTACAAAATAACCAGATTTTACAGGGTGTCCTAATTTTTCACATGACTGTGTAGTGTTAAACCATGGTTGCTGACTTCCTACTATATACATTCACCATTTGTTCACTGTGCATAAGTAATCTTTAAACCTCAACCTCTCTGACCCATAATACAACACCATTTTGTCACTTATTAAAATATTGTACAGAAAAGGGGATTACATTTAAATTGATGTTTATTGTAGCCACTAAATCGAGCTGGATTTGATTTATATTGAACAACTGATCACATTTTAACTAAAACATTGCCGTTTGACAAAAGCCATCACATTTTCTAAAGATTTCTAAGCTTTCATTTACATGGAATTTACATTTTCAATCACAAACACTGACTAGAACTTTTTGGTTGCACACAGAACTGTTATTTCCAGTAACAAAGTTGGTAAATGCCTGGTTTTCCCCTACCATTATCCGACAGGAAGTGCACCATTACATTAACGAACCTCCTAAAAAATTAAGATTCATCGTTTTCTTATTAGCACTAAGTCACAGAAGCAGAACAGCTATGAACTGTTGTTTAGTTTTACCTGGCTCCTGTTCATTTGTTACGTTAACACACTACTGTTTTGAAATATACTAACTGCTACTTAGCTGATAACAAAGTACTAAGAAACAAGAAGAGAATCCAACCTGCTCAGCTCAAGTTATTGATGACATCATCAGGTATAGCAGTATAGAGTTCATCAATATTATTTGGTCTTTTTAGTTCCTATGCTTTTTATATTCTATAAAGATATAAACTATTAGAGCTTTAGTTTGTCAGAGTCGATTTTTTTTTTTTTTTGCTATTACTGGCTCCCCAGTTTTGTTTTGTTTTTTGCTAGACATTCATGACCAGGCCAGAAAATGCACGAAACAAGGAAAGACATTCTTAAACTGAGCAGAGAAAAAAAGTAACAGCATTGAGCCTTCCCAAATTCAATAGGGACTACTACTGAATATTGCAAGAAACCTAATTATCCTATTTTTTCACACATGCATACTATGCTGAAAAGAATAGCAGCTAGGGTTGTATCTCTTTCCTGTTTCAAGCGGGTAACGGCGCAAGCAAGTATCCTTTGGGTTACTTTGGAAATTGTTATCCCCTCATAATATTGGGTCGACAGATATGAAAGCATTTTAAAATGGCAGGAAGACAGTGAAGGTTCATGTATCGAAAACCTGACAAAAGCTGTGAGACAGAAGTGTCAGAGAAACCTGATGGACTGATTGAATGAATCCTGAAGGACAGAACACTTCGACTCATAATAACATCTTTCTAAAGAGCTTTAATGAAGTTCTAAATAATGCATAATGTTTTTCATGGTCAAGTGTTAACAAACGATTGCTGCTGCAAGTGCGGAAAGAGAGTTTATGTGTCGGAAACTTTCTGCAGAATTACATTTGTTCAGATATTAAATAGTTCATGGCTAGATCTCACTTCTCAAAACTCTTTGTGTGTGCTTTTGATTGAATGTCTACTCTTTTAGATAAAAGAACATCTCCAGAGTATGAATTAGAGAAAGCATGAAATATTCTGCTTTTGGTAAAGTTCCTATTGAATTTATGTAACCACAAAGAGAATTATTAGTTATTTTGAGACTTTAGCAAGTTCCTGGATTTGTGTTTGAATTAAATTTGTATGGTATTTTTTTTCTTTACAAAGTAAACTCTTTTTATACAAATAAAATCTGATCAAGGGCATTTAGAGAGTATCTCAGAGGCAGGGCTCAAAAAGTAGGAAGAGATACCAATTTTAAAATGGGGTAATTAAAAATTTTAATCACAATAGATATTATTATCACACAGATATATTAATTTGGTGATAATTAATTAATGTTAATAAATTATTTATGAAAAAAACATAGTCAAGGGATTAATAAAAGTATAGAACAAATAAAATATAATATGAAATTTGAAAGTTTTGACATTTGTTCTGAAATATTTAGGTTCTATCCATTTTCTATGGATACAACATGAATATAATCATGCCCTAATGCTACTTTCTCTCTCTCTCTCTCTCTCTCTCTCTCTCTCTCTCAAATAATAAATACATTCTGATAAAACAAAAAAAAACATTGTAAAAAAAGTAATAGATTTTTGTTTAGACAGGTATGGGATTTCTTTTTGCATTTTTAACAAAGTTACATATTTGATCTCGCTAAATAAGTGAAAAAACTAATGAACAATGTTCTCAAAATGCACAAAGCAACTAGATCTGAGCATATTGTTTATGCAAAACAATAGTGTAAGAGATAGAAAACTGCCAAACTGTAAAAAGGATACAATCTGACTTGCATCGTGAGTTATAATCATCACAGTTTTATGGATCCCAATATTGTTTTTAATATCTCTAAAACGGTGCACTTCTTACCCTTGGTGTAAAATGTGCAATCATCAAATCAACTCATGTACAGAGTTAAAATCATCTTGATATTTCAGTTATTTCAAAGTATTCTATTTGTAAACCATTAACATTTGCTTTCAAAGTTCTGGCATTAAAAATTACAATGGAACAAAAAGTGCTCAGGTTTTTTTGTTTGTTTTGTTTTATACTATTTTCACATTGTTTTGACCTTGTCCTTGCTTTTTTGGGGGCGATTTATGCATTTTTATTTTGTCTCAAAATTTTAGATTTGTGTTATAAAAATGGTTTGTCAATTCTTTAGATTTTTGCAGTAAAAAAAAAAAAAAACATGGAATTGTACTTTTGTACAAGACTTCTAAGGGTTAATGATAAGCACTGGTCTGATTCTTCCATCTATCATATTCAATTCATTACTTTGTCACAAGTTATCATGTTTAAGGTGATTACTTGCTCCCAGCTCCCAAGTGCACATCTGAGAAAAATGTTAGATCATGTCTGTATAAAGATTGTTGGTTAAAAAATAAGACAATTTTTTTAGAACCACATTGATGTTTAAAAGGGTTTTACATCTTGATGCAGACTTCAGAGGTACAATTTATCCACATGCTCTTGCAGTTTCTGTTCAACCAAGCAAGTGTTTCTTTCATGCTGGGCTCTGTGACGCAAACTTGTAGCATTAAATATGCATCTGGGAAATGACAACACAATCTTTTTTCTACTCTTTAAAAGGCTACAGCACAGTCTGTCAATACAGTCCATTGCTACTGTAAAAATAGAAGAGGAAATGGGAACATCGAGTGCAAAAGCATATGAAACATGTTACTGAAGTAACTGAAAAAAAGTCAGGTAACATTAGGCATGCACATTAGATGCTCTGTTACATTATTCAGAAGCAGGAAAACCCATAGTTTTGGATCGGCACCAGATGATGTCCATGTTGAAACCTATTTACAGACTGTGGAAAGCACAAATGTGACATAGCAGATCATAACCTGACTACGAGCAGTTATCCAGCCGTGCGAGATAGCAAATGGTGGTCCAAGATACTTATCTGCCAGCCACTGCAAAAGCACATTCCTGTTTGATAAAGTTAACTTGATGGGACTTTAAAAAGTTTTGAGGAAGATAAGGTAAAAGGGCTAATATATATTTAACCGTTTTTATCATCTGGGAAATTGACTACTTTCATTTTCAGAAACCTATGTAAATGATGTTGAAAACACTACAGTCATAGTTTTACATATTGTATGTTTAATTGATGTAACTCATAGAAGTCCTGGGCCAAAAAGTTCAATTTCCATTTTATAACAAAAAAAAATTGTTGTTAAAAAAAGTGGAAAAGAAAAAAAAAACTTAAATCCCCCCAAAACGCAAAGACATGGTCAAAACAAAATTGTATATTAAAAAACATGCAAACCTTTCGTAAACCTTAAACACTGTTACAAGCCCTTTTTGTGCCATTGTGCTTTTTTGTGGCACAACTTTCAAAAACAGAAGCCATATCACAGGTGTTGTACTTCCAGGTCCAACAGTTATCCCTTCTTTTCAACATTAAATGGCACTGATTTGGGATATGTAAAATAAAACTGAACGATGACTGTGCATTTTCTCACATTTTAATTAGAGTTAGCTTGCACATTGTGTGTCAAAATTAAACAATAAAATGCACAACAAATTAAATTAAATTAAACAATAGCTGAGTTGCATTATTCTTAGTGACTTTGGACTGGCAGAACAGAAGGAAGAGCCACACAAGAAGGTCCAGTTGAGTGCTTTTGATCCAAACCAGTGTATGTACAACTAAAGTGCAAAACGTGCTCCCAAAAGAAGGTATTTACAAAATTTGTACAAAATAAACAGTGGCATGAAGGCCAGGACATCTCAGGACAAAACCTTTCGACAGGGGTCAGTATATGTCTCTTTTTGCAGGAATCAAGGTTGATGCAAGTAAGTCTCTCTCGCAGTAGCACAAGGCAGTGGCATAGAGGAAGCCAGTGACGTCGTTAGCCCTAATTTAGGGGGGCTTCAGCCTCCCTAAAATATCCCCAAAGCCCCCCTATAATTTGGGGTGACATTTTATTTCTATTATTATCTTGATATTTAAAATATATTTTAAATAAGTGCATATATGCAGCGAACACGAGCCAGCAAGAAAGTGAGTTAAACTGAAGTTCGCTTTCAAAATTATTATCGTTATTATTCCCATCATGCCTCATTAGCATGCGTCAAACGTGACGTGGTAGGCGGCCGCATAAGCAGCTGGACCAACACAACAGTGTGGAGGCAGCAGCAGTAAACAGCAGTGTCACATTAGAGTCTAGAAGTCGGAGAAGTCCGGCTAATTAAGGCATTAAGTTAATATAGCAATCAAATAAGTAAGAGGGTTCATTGGGAACGGCGAGGACTGCTCTGTCACACCTACTCTCCTACAACTACATTCCTACTCATTCAAAACATTGTGTGTGCTATTATGTTAACTATTATGTTTGTATAACAACCATCTTTATTTTGTCAGCACTCCAGTATTATTGTATGATAATAGCAAGTTTATTCAGCATTGTTTCAATGAAAAATATTAAATAAACTCCACAGAACATTCTCTTTCTACTTCATAACTAGTGCATTGTAAAGACATGAGTCTTGAACCCCCCAAAAAATCTCCAAAAAGTAACTCAAAAGATGGGGCATCGGTACAAAAATAAATATAATTTCTTGAACACAAATCAAACATTTATATAAAAACTAAAGTGCACACCTGATGACATCACTGCGGCAACTGGCAAAGCCAACAAAATATACATTCATAAGTTTGCATGAGTGGGAAGGAGCCCACTCTTCCAAAAGCCTCGTCATAATGATAAAGGGTGATCGTCAAGGAAGGCCCATTATAATAATCATAATGGGTACAACCCAAAACACAGAACAAAACATCTTTTAAAGGCATTTGGAGACAAATTATCCGACAGTGCTAGTTAATGGGATGCACAAGTTCAAGTCCTCTAGACATGGATGAATGGTCATTGAAAGACCGGATTTCTTTGTTGAACCAGGTCAACCATTGTTTGAAGAAAAATATGACCCACCATTTATCCTTCGGCCATTGTTTCTGTAGACCTGACTGTAACACCTCTCTTGTCAAGAAAACAATAGCATTTAATGAAGGGGAAACAGTTGTGTTCCAGCAGGCTTTCCCTTGACTCTGGCTTGGCACGGGTCTGATACTGACACATAGAGCGGATCATCATTCTTGAGTGTGTTTAGGTTAAGGTCTAGACTGGCCCCGTCGCTGTGATTTATGGAAGGTTGAACATTTACACCTTGGCTTTCCCTTACTGTCTGCCCGGGCCATTCATCATGACCGCCATGTAATGAATGGACTTGTTCAGTCTTGTGGACTTAACAAGACACTGGAGTCCAGAGAGTTCAGTAAAAATAAGATTACAACTGTGGTCAAAGAAAAGCAACTGATCTTCTTTTGCATCCAAGCCCATTATGGTTGAAGAGAAGGTTGCTAGTGTGGTGACCACAAGACATCCATTTGTTTTACGCATTTTGTGACGCATTTGTTTTAACAAAGTGTTGGATTCTAAAGAATCATATAGAAAATATGTGGCAAGCATTTATTAAAAGATTGCTGCAGTACACCCTTGTGTTTCTGTAGGAGGAAAGAGCATGTGAGTTTCAGAAGGATTTATTACTGAGGTGCAGGTGACTGGTCCTCTAGCCTCAATGGTTTTAAATGTACATCATTATTTGATGATGAAAAATATGCCAATTCAAAATAAATGTCTTCTGTATGCTAGCTGTGTGCCCTCCTAGGCATTTAGCTTCATTACATTCAAACAGAAATGTAAAAATAAAACAAACAAAAAAAAAAGTATATGTGGTGTGAGTATAAAAAGTTAGCATTGTTTACAATTGTTTACCACTTTTCTTACCTAAGTGAATCATTGGTGGATTTGTTATTAAAGTTTTCTTTTCCTGGTTTACTACACACTATGTTGTCTGTGTCTTATATATTACACTCTTTAACGAATGATTAATGGTGGTTTGATGGCCCCCAGTGAATTTTTGCTAGGGCCTCAAGAGAGTCTAATCACCTCGGGAGGTTCCAGAGGTTCAGCTCAGGGGTGCAGTCATCCACTGGATGCTATGAGCTGATTGAAGGTGGGAAACACTGGTGGACACCCTTTTCTTGTTCTCGATGACAGTTTTGAGATTGGCTGCTTAGAGAATTTGAGTGAAGGTCTCCTCATGAGTCTTCTCAGGTTGTCTTTATCATACCTTCGTTGAGTTCAGTTGTTTTACCAGCAGTCTAATTCCACACAGTTTGTAGGAACTACATCTCTAAAGAATTGTCTGATTGCAGCCTGTAGGAAAAGGGGCAGATGCAGAACAATTTGTCTATGCTCAATACATACCCTTTTGCTGTTTTTGACTTTTTCTCGAAGGATTCAAGGTTATTCTTGAAGAATGGAAAAAGATAGATGTTGCAAAATGTCGCCAACTTGCTCAGTCCATGGCTAGAAGACTTTATGCCATCCTTTAAAATCACAGAGCTCATTCAAAGTACTAGATGTAGTAACTTTTGTTGCAGGGTCTATTCATTTTTGCTTCAACCAATTTGAAGAATTTGTGATCTAATTAGATTATTAACATTCATTTTCATGTTATCAAGTTAATTAAATGTTTAATATATCTCTATAGTTTGGAAAGTTCATTATGATGTATATAATATGATATTGACAGAGATAAAACAACATAAAAGCAGCACCAGCTGCCAAGGTAGTAAAATGTCCAGCATTTAGTTTGAACCAAGAGGAACAACTAATACATTGTTGTAATCTCATGCTGCTCTATTCCTCACACCACACTGATTGCTCTGGTCTGAACATAATCATAATACAGTCATATGACATCATACGGACCACTCAATGGTGACATACATCATCATACGTTTCCTCAACACTTTTTCGATTGGTTCCGCACACGGAAGAAAACAACAGAGGACGGAGCCATTATTTTGGCCAACTGGGAAGAAATGTGACCATGAGACCAGATTTCTATGAACATCAAACAGTTTGGTACCACTTTGTATCAAACTGCTTGATGTTTACTCCCAATGTAAGTCTCTTTGGATAAAAGCGTCTGCTAAATACATAAATGTAAATGTAATGTGAACATACACAATTCCTTACCACTCCAAGTTTGCTTGTGAGGTGCCATGATAAATGCTGCTTTGTAGACAGGGAAATGCCAATGTGTAAAACTATACTTAAGCGAGTACAGTGGCTGTATTTGTTGTTGTTTTTAGCTTGGATCAGTTATTAGATAGTTTGATCATATTCTCACCACAAACTAACAGCTCCAGAGTTCGTTTGGAACCGTACAAAAACAAACTCTTCGAGCGGGTCTTGGAGCACTTTTTCCACTGTTTTTTTGGTCCGATCTTGAATTTGGTGGTTTCTTTCTCACATGCCCAAACGAACTATTTTTCCTTCTTTTTGTTCTGGTAACCCAAACGCAAAATGACCATGGCAGCAGATAAATGTGTCGCAATTTGTATCTGCGGTCAAAGAAGCTCGCAAATGTAAGCTTTTCCTTCCGCAGAGAACCTGTATCTTTCAAGCAAATACGTGTCGGGAAAGGCGAAAGGATTTTGTCTGTCTCTAAAAACTCTTTCCCTACAAAGTGCACGTCTAACAATTTGAACAGAAATATCCACAAGATTAAGATGAAGGAAGTCAGTGTTACCAACGTTGGTGTGTTACATCAATTAAACATTCCTCTTGTATCCGCTGATGAATGTAAGCGTGCAATCTCAAATTCAAGATTATAACCTGACCCGATTCGTTGGGTCCCTGTCGGGATCTTCAGATCATGTAGAGCAGGGGTGCTCACACTTTTTCAGCTTGCGAGCTACTTTTAAAATGACCAAGTCAAAGTGATCTACCCGCTAACATAAGTAACCAAGGTGACAAAGATTGATTAAATCCTAGATCCTTTCATGGTACCCAAAACCCAAGATTGGTGCAAACTAATTCTAAACTTAGCCGGGTAGCCGGTAAATCCGGCTTCATGGTACAGGCCCCAGTTCGATTAAATCAAAGCAAACAAGTCAAGTGTGAAAACACTGCTTCTAAGAAATCACACAGTCAGTCGTCAGGCGAATAATTTAATGACTAACAGGGTTTTTTTCACTACATTAAAATATTATCCAATGAAGTAATTTTTTTAAGTATATTTACAATAGTGATATAAAAAAAATAAGGATGTGTGAATGACAGCAAAGTTTCTGTTGTTTCGAAAAAGTGACAGTTTACTTCTTGTGTTCTGCTGCTGAAAGCTGCTGTACAGATGCTGAGCCCAGCAGCACTTGCTTGTCACCAGCCTCTCATCCCATCCTCAGTGAATTCTGATGAATTTTGCATGGTCTATGCTTTGCAAAAAGCTATTAAAGAATTTGAAAGGGAAAGATTGGGAGAGGGACCGAGAAAGAGCATGTGCACCAAGACAAGCTCCCATGTGCCTTTTAATAACAGCAATATGTAAGATGTCACTGGAGATGGCTTCATTTCTGTAACGGTTCTTGAGTCACCTCAAATGAGAAGTGCAGTGGAAAGCTCTTTGAGTGTATGTTTGTGTGGGTGTGTGCCCTTGTTGTGCAGAAAGCGTTTTGATGCAAAGAATAAACCTTTGTCAGGAAACAAACTGACGTGAAATGGAACACGAACATCTTTGTGTGGAGCACACTGCTACTTTTCAAGAACATTCACGATGAAGTCACAAAGCCACGGGGGTTTATACATGGTTAAAGCAGTGGTCTCAAACTCAAATTGGTGAAAAGCGTAGCAACTGAGATCTCATAAGAGGACCACAAACGATTACGCTTCATTCTTGATTTGATTGTAACCTGCATACAACTATTTCTCTGTATTAGTGAGCTATTTTCGATTCCTGAGTCACAACACAAAGATATAGTGCAGTTGGACTTCAACAGGTTTACAGAGAAGGACTCGGTTTACAGATGCGGGACCACAGCCAGTGAGTCAAGCCCCTCACATTATGATCATCAGTAGTGCTCAGTAAACCAACATGTTTAACAGATTCAGAGTGATTGAACCACATTCAGAGGAATACCAACTGCTTTCCTCTCACATAAACACCCAGGGCCAGCCTTAACCAATTTTGCCCCCTTTGCATCGCAGTAAATGTCACTTAGGTATAAATATACTATATATAAAAATAGCTCTGCCTTAGGCACAATTTTATTTAAGTAAAGCAAAAGCACATTCATAAAGAATTAGAAAATCGCAGATTTTCTTTTGAGGCATTTCAAGTGCTGTCCGAATCTGACCCGATTCATTGGGTCCCTGTCGGGATCATCAGATCATGTAGAGAGTTCTCCCGCTAGTTGGGGTAAGCAGAGACCTTTGAGAATTTTGGTTTAGCGTTACAATAATAGTAGTGCTCAAACCACTGAAAAACTCATAGCATTCTCCTTAAAGGCTGTTGAAGTATTCAGTAAGTTTCCATTGATGATTTTTCACGCAGGAAACCAAATTTCTAACACTCCTTGTTCTTTTAAATTTTCCAACTATGCCAGCTGTACCAACAATAATAGCACATCATTCCTCAATATGGTGTGGATTTTTTGGCCGTTGTACCACAAGTGTTGTAGAGTTCAAAAGGTCCAAAATGTTGTTTACAATTTGCTACAACACTGTAAAAAATAAACCATAAAGTTTACGGCAAAATACCAGTAGCTGTGGTTGCCACAAACTTAATCGTAAAATATACGGTAGCACCGTAATTGATTTAACGCAAATGTATCTGTTTTACTGTAAATTTTACAGATTTTAATGTTTGTTTGTTTTTTCTACAGATTAGAACTTTGAAAGTAGCAATTATTTTGCTATAAAAACAGTTTATACCCATCAAATACAAAATTTCTGTTGTGAAAGTAGACAAAGTACAAAACAACATAAACACTTTTTAAATACTTTCCATAAACCACAAAACTAGTAATTTGTGAATAAATCATGATGTAAAGGTTTCAAACTGGAAAATGGAAGATGGCGCTTCTTAATTTATAACGTTGGTGTATTTTCACAACTTTTAAAATAAAAGAATGGTTAAAATAAGTACAGAATTATTATAAATGAAAATGATATAAACCTCCTCTTTTATTTCAAACACAAACAACACTAAAACACAACCAACATGTTTGAGTGGATAAAAATGCTACATTAGCATTTAAAATTTATTTTTGCAAATCAAATTAATAAAATAGAATTAAAAACAATATTTCCAATATTTTGAAAACAACTATAAATTTCTAATATGAATAGATTACAAAAACCACATGATTTAAACATTTTGTTATCTCGTGGGTTTTCAAATGGGTTTTTTAAAAAAACATTTTTGTAAAATTCATGTATTTTCTGTATTATAGATCAAAAAGTATGCTGTAAAATTTAAAGCAATGTTTTTTACTATTAAATTTAAGGTCATGCTCCGTAAAACTAATAACGCTTGTTCACTGTAAATTCTATGGTAATCACATATTTTGTACAATATGGCCATTTTCAGTAGCATTTATACTGTATTTTACAGTCAAATTTACAGATTTACAAATTAATTTTTTTACAGTGAATGTATATTCGTGTGACAACTGACCATGCCTTAACTTTAAGCTAGCAACCTTCTCTAATAAAAGCACTAGTGGTTTGCTTTCTTTACATCAGCGGTTTGGTCTGTTTTTATGCAGGAGAATTATCTTTACTAAGGCCGATTTTATATAACCTCTGAGCCTTTGAGCTTATTTTGGGGCCAGCTGGATCTCCTCCATCGTTGGCTTCTCTCTACAGCTTTACACCCCTAGTGCTAAGTCTCCAGAATCCAGCCTATTGCCTTCATTTGCTACTCTATAACCTTCACTCGGTGCCAGTAAAGAGGGTGCACTTTACTTATTTATGTGTTTATCTGAGAACTCATTCATTTATAATGTATAGACAGCACACCCTGTAGACAAGATAACTGCAATGGACTCTTTTTCTTATTTTGGTGTGCTTGCCCCATGTCAAACCCTAAGAGGAGCAGTGCAGTTAAGTGAGGCTGTTGATTTGGCCGATCATCAACTGGATGCCAGCTGTGTTGCCTCTTTTTACATAACAGGCCACAGGACTCATGCCAGATATAAACTGATATGCTGCAAACCAAGGAATTGAGGGAGTCGACATAATGGCACAATGCACCATTTACAGACTACTAGTAGCTCTTTTAAAGATAACGCGTGATCCGTGACAACTTTATTATTATCAATATTAAGGAAGAAGATTGTGATGAAAGAGACCAGGAAAAATTTATTATTTTTCAGACTAAAGGCTTTGTCTTCTCCAACTTTTACCTTTCAGAAAATGCGTCTGAATGGGGATTGATGATGGAAATGTCAGCTACATCTAACTCAACTGTCCAAACACAGTTCACTTTTGAAAATATATGTATATGATCAAGGACCAGTTATCAAATCAACCTGGGTCGCATTCGAAAAAATGAAAGTTACAGCATTGAGTTACAGTCTGACTGAACTTGGCCTAAAGACCTTTACACACCAATCCGAATTGAGATTAGCACGAATCTTTGGGTGGCTTCTCAGCAGGGTGCTCTTCTCTGGGTTGCGGAAATATTGATGCAATGAAGCTTTCTGCCTGAAGATGGCGTTTGCGGTACAACAGATGCACTCTACTCTCTTTTTTGTCACATTTTTGTAATTCTGTTTGTCAAACAGCTCCTTGTGACCAGCCACCAACAGTATAAACAGCATGAGTTTTTCTGTGTGTTCTTTTATTGTTTCTTCTCTGTTGTCACCTTTTTCTACCTTCTCTCCTTCTCTTTTTCCTGTGCGAAGTTGCTATGAAAATGTGGCATGAGCAGCACTAAGCACTTTTTGCTACACATTTTTTCAAAACTATTAAGTACCAAAAAAAGGGACATCCATTTTCTGGAGGAATTAACTTTGAGTAAATATAGTTCCCTTTCAGTCGGTCCCGGAGACGTTAGTTGGGATTAGACCGACTGAATGGGAGCGAATCACCGTGAGAGCGACTGACGAACATATCAACGGGCAAATTATTTGCAGGCGTAGGTGATTGATTAGCAATCAGCCGGGTATTAAGCCGGGCGTGCCTACGCTACCAGTATGCAATTTTCCTTCGGAGCTGACTGAGTGAGACTCTCTCTCCTGAACTTTGACGCTCTTTTTTCTCGCTTGAAAGATCAGTAGGTTGCTTACCTCTCGGCATACTTGGTGTTGACCTCTGCTAGCCCAGAATAGCACGCCACCAAAACGCCAGCACCTCGAAGATCTTCTCAGGCAAGCCTGTCCAGTGTTTCAGCCGTTTTCTCATAATCCTGTCCGTTTTTCACGACACGATGAGCAAAACGTGCATTACTCCTAACTGCGGTGGATTTATCTCGTCGAAAGACGGTCATGAGCGCTGTGTGGAGTGTTTGGGCTTCCAACACGCCTGCGCGGCGTTTGTGAGGCGAGAGTGTGTGCACTGCAACGCTCTGCCGGGCCGCACGCTGAGATACAGACGGTCTTTCTTCGAGGAAGAGGACGCCGGAGCTTCGGCTCTTGGCGCTCCGACGAATCGGAGTGAGCCGGCTGTATTCTCCCCGGATGTTTTGGGTCGAACGGTGTCAGGTGACTCCTCGCACCACCCTCAAATGCCGAGCATGCTCCCCGTCTGGTCCGCGAATGAGTCTGAGAGCGCTTCGGCGTTACCCGGCCCCTCGTGTGATCCTGATGACGATCTGCTATCCATCGCAGCATCGGAAGGGGCGCGATCTTCGAGTTCTTCCAGCTCAGCGCTGCCACCCTCCGGGGTCTCGGCCGAGCCGGAGCTCGATGCTCACGCGGTGCTCTCCAAAGCCTCTCCTTACAGGTCTTTCAGGCCAAGGTCCTCCGTGACATGCACCAGGGTGGTGGCGACCAACAGTCCATAATGGACTTACGTTCAGCCACTGATTTTGCGCTTCGTGCTACAAAATCAGCAGCGCTGAACATCGGTCGCACGATGGCCACACTTGTGGTACAGGAGCGCCATCTTTGGTTGGAGCAGGCCTCTATGCTTCCCGATGACCGAAACCGGTTTCTGGATGCACCTGTCTCCCAAGATGGCCTCTTTGGCATCGCCGTGGATGATTTTGCGTCAAAGGTCTCCACGATCAGGAAACAGGCGGAGGGTCTGGGTGAGCTCATGGTCCAGCGTCAGAAGCGGCGGGCTCCTGCCGCTTCTGTGCCGGACCCCTCTCCACCTGTGCGACGCCAAAGAGAGCGACTCAGCCTTCGACCTCTGGTCCGAGGAAGACCCCCACACGACGAAAGTCGCAGTCAACCTCAGAGGGTTCTCGACGGCAGACGAGGGCTTCCACGAAGAAGCGACCCTGAGGTTGGCGACTCGGGAGGAAATGAGCTCGTCTTTGGGTCTGGTCATCGACCCAGCTCCCCCAGGGGGGGGGGAGTCCACCACACACTCCTCGCTGCCGTCCTTCGGGACGGCGGCACCTATTGTGTCAAAGATAGAACTCACTTCCTACCCGAGAATAGCGGTCTCGCATGCCCGGCGGTCTGGGGTTCCTCTTCCTCGGTCTCCGACGAAGATCCCGACATGGGCCCGAGCCCCGCTGGCCATGGCAGAGAGCGCGGGGGCACACCACCCCTTCCCTCATCTGACCATCTCCCAGGGTCCTTCCCTGGTGATTCCGCCCACAAGTCCGCCTCCGGGCGGCCCCGCCATGGGGACCATCGGCACGTCCCGACCACGACCCCTGTCAGCTTACCTGGGAGCCTGGCGGAAGCTTCCCGGGGTCTCACAGTGGGTGCTCCGGACAATCCGGCAGGGCTACACGATTCAGTTCGTGTCCGCCCCCAGGTTTCGAGGTGTGTTTTACACTCCTGTTCCCCGAACAGGTGCCTCACTCCTGCGAGAGGAGATCGACGCCCTTTTGAGCAAAGGCGCGATCGAGCCGGTACCCCCAGCCGATATGGAACGAGGGTTTTACAGCCCATACTTCCTGGTCCCCAAGAAATCAGGCGGGCTGCGACCAATCTTGGATCTGAGGCGTCTAAACCGGCACCTGGCCAAGTACCGGTTCAAGATGCTGGCGGTCCGCTGCATTCTACCGTGCATCCGTCCTGGAGATTGGTTCGCAACAATCGACCTGAAGGACGCGTACTTTCAGGTAGAAGTGGTACCGAGACACAGGCCCTTTCTAAGGTTCTGTTTCGAGGGCCATGCTTACCAGTACAAGGTCCTACCCTTCGGTCTTGCCCTATCCCCTCGCACCTTCACGAAGGTTGTCAGGGCCGCGCTCGCCCCGCTCCGCCGGGCAGGCATCCGGATCCTGGATTACCTCGACGACTGGCTTCTCATAGCCTCGTCCAGAGACCAGTTGATCCGACACCAGAGCAAGGTGCTTTCGCACTTAAACCGTTTGGGTCTGAAGGTCAACTGGGAAAAGAGCCGCCTCACTCCGGTGAGGACCATCTCTTTCCTCGGGATGGAGCTGAACTCCGAGAGCATGCTGGCGCAACTATCGGTAGATCGCGCCAGGGCCTTGCTGACCGCCCTTTTCGCGGTGTCTTCTCGGCCAGTGGTCAGACTGAAGTTATTTCAGAGGCTCCTGGGGCATATGGCAGCCGCAGCCCCAGTCATCCGACTCGGGCTCCTGCATATGCGACCACTGCAGCTATGGCTTCTCTCACGAGTTCCGAGTTGGGCATGGCGTCGGGAGCCTTACGTCTGCCTACGGCAGACGCGCTCCCTTACCTGAAGGTCTGGAAGACGGAGTGCTTTCTGAGGTCTGGGGTGCCTCTTTCGAGCCACCCCAACCGTGTGGTGGTCACCACCGATGCCTCCAAGACCGGTTGGGGCGCTGTGTGCGGTTCCCACCGAGAGTCCGGTGCCTGGACCGGAAGACGCTCTCGCTGGCACATAAACCGTCTCGAGCTGGTTGCAGTCATTCTAGCGCTACGGCGCTTCTGCCCGCTCCTTCGGGGGCGGCACGTGCTGGTCAGGACCGACAGCACTGCGGTAGTAGCGTACATCAACCGCCAGGGCGGTGTGCGCTCCCGTGCTCTGCACTACCTCGCCCGACTGCTCCTCTGGAGTCAGAGCAGACTTTTGTCGCTCAAAGCCTGTTATATCCCCGGAGAGTGCAACCGGATCGCGGATTCGCTGTCCAGGTTCCACCCCACGGCAGGAGAATGGCGACTCCATCCTCGAGCTGTTCAGCAGATATGGGACACCTTCGGCGAGGCACACATAGATCTGTTTGCCTCCCGCCAGAACACCCATTGCCGGCTTTTCTACTCCCTGTCCCTGGCTCCTCTCGGGACAGATGTGCTGGCACACTGCTGGCCCCGGAACAAACGCTTATATGCGTTTCCCCCAGTGAGCCTTCTAGCACAGTTACTGTGCAAGGTCAGGGAGGACGAGCACGAACTGCTTCTGATCGCCCCCTTTTGGCCGAACAGAGCGTGGTTTCCAGACCTCTGGGCGATCCCTCTGAGTCCAGACCTCCTTACTCAGGGGGGGGGATACAGGCACCCGCGGCCAGACCTCTGGGCCCTACACGTATGGCATATCTGTCCGCGGTGGACCCCGAGCCTCTACCACCCTCCGTGGTGAGGACTTTGGACCACGCGCTAGCACCCTCTACTCGAGCATGCTACGCTGGTAAATGGGGTCGGTTCGTCGATTGGTGTTCCTCCTGTCAGGAAGACCCCAGGTCGTGCCCCATCAGAGTCGTGTTGACCTTTCTCCAGGAGGGGTTCGATCGGGGGCTGTCCCCTTCGTCCCTCAAGGTCTACGCCGCCGCTATTTCTGCCTTTCACCTTCGGGTCGAAGGGAAATCAGTGGGCAGCCACGAACTGACGGTGAGATTTCTCAAGGGAGCTAGGCGTCTCAGGCCGCCTAGACCCCCCTCTGTTCCCTCTTGGGACCTCTCCGTCGCCCTGTCTGGGCTGCGGAAGTCTCCTTTGGAGCCGTTGCACTCTGCAGAGCTGCGCGTCCTCTCACTGAAGACCGCACTCCTGCTCGCTCTGGCCTCAACTAAGAGGGTGGGAGATCTCCAGGCACTGTCCGCCGACGAATCCTGCCTGGAATTCGGCGCTGGCGATTCTCTGGTTACCATCAGACCCAGGCCCGGATTCATCCCCAAGGTCCCATCCGTCCCCTTCCGGGACCAGGTGGTGACCCCTGCAAGCTCTGCCCCGGGAGGAGGCAGAACCAGCCCAGGGTTCGTTATGTCCTGTGCGAGCTCTCCGGATCTCCTTGGACAGAACCCGGGAGCTTCGTCGCTCCCAGCAGCTCTTCATATGTTTGGGAGGCCAGCGTAAGGGTTCCGCTGTCTCCAAGCAAAGGCTTGCCCACTGGCTAGTGGAGGCTATCTGCCTAGCTTATGAGGTGTGTGAGGTTCCCTGCCCTCTCCATCTGAGGGCCCACTCCACTCGCGGCATCGCTGCCTCGTGGGCGTTGGCCAGAGGGGCCTCACTCTCCGACATATGTAGAGCTGCGGGCTGGTCTACACCTAATACGTTCATCAGGTTCTACAACCTTGATGTAGGCTCTGTTCCCTCTGCGGTCCTGAGTGGTGGCAGTCACCCTTAGGGGGCGGGGCAGGTGTAAGCTTGCAGTACTCTCCTCGTCATCAGGAGAAGTACACCTTTCTAAAGAGCTCCCCCCTTCGGGCGGCTCTCCCATCCTCCCCCCTCCGGCATCTGACTGAGCGGAGCAGTCAGCGCTGCCAGGTTCCGTGTGGTGGCTTTGCTCCGGCCTGGTCCCCGCAGAACTAGGGTACAGATCTGGGAGTCCCTCTCTGGCGCTCCCTTTCTATGTTCTCTATACAGCTCCCCCTTCAGGTGGCTAGTATGAACCCGTTCCGTTACTCCCCTTGTTTTTTGGTGCGTAACGATGACTTCCGTCTCTACCGATTTTCTCTTGCAGAACGATGACCCGCTGGTAGCCCTTCGGGCCTCGACGCGATCTCCGCCACTCCTCCCTGCAGGTCGGGGGGTGCCTCCTTCTGGTCGTCAGCATCAACCAAGTACAGCAGATGCTCTCAGTGTTGGACGACTTCCCCTTCAATGAGTGTTCCGGGCAGGAGCAGAAGGAGTTCCCCATTCAGGTACACGGCCTTGTTACTAACCCCTCTTTTGTGTTTAGTGCCGGCCTGTCTGGAAGGACTTCGGGCATGGCCCTTTACAGAGGCTCCCATTCAGTCGGTCTAATCCTGACTAACGTCTCCGGGACCGACTGAAAGGGAACGTCTAGGTTACTTGCGTAACCCCATGTTCCCTGAATAGGGAACGGAGACGTTACCCTTCGCCTTGCCCTGGAAGTCATGGATCTGAGGTAAGCTGGGAGGTAAGTGGGTCCAGCTCCTCGGAAAATTCCATACTGAGGCTTACGCACGCCCGGCTTTATACCCGGCTGATTGCTAATCAATCACCTTCGCCTGCAAATTAATTTGCCCGTTAATATGTTCGTCAGTCGCTCTCACGGTGATTCGCTCCCATTCAGTCGGTCTAATCCCGACTAACGTCTCCGTTCCCTATTTAGGGAACGTGGGGTTACGCAAGTAACCTAGACGTTTCACAATATCAACGTTTGATAGTTTTCAGTCATTTCTGTAATGCATACCCAAATGGTCCCGCTATGTTGGTCTCATTTTAAAGAAGGTCGTAGAGCGAAAGCTCCCACCCATGTGGTGTGATTCCTGTTTTAAAAAAAATAGATTTTTTTTTTGTTTGTTTTTTTACAATTTAGCAAATTAATTAAAACTTTTTTCATGTTTGCGCTAATTAGGTTTGAAGCTGGAAAATGAGTTAAAATAGGTTAATGTGAGTTTAACCAGCTATTTTTTAATTTTCCTGACTAAAGGCAAAGTTATGATGAAGGAAAATACAACCTGAGAATGTATGAAAATATAATGTGACCCTGAGTGTTCTATTTTGAACCCTTTCAATGGCAGTAAAGCTGAACCCCTTTCATTGTCCTATTTTTATTAACTGGCTTCCGGGTGATCAGGATAAATTGGATGAGTTTAATTTTCATAAGCTCTAAATATCTATTAAACAGTAATAGCTGAATAATGTAGAAGAAATTAGATCCAGATAATTATGCTTGGATATTAGTCCATTAAGGATCGGTTTAAAATGCATTGCTGAAAAGACAGGGAAAAAAGCAAATGTTATACAGCTGATAAGATGTAGAAATAGATAAAACTAGACAAAGACACAATCAACATGATTAATAGAACTATATCTATCCATCTATCTATCTGTCTGTCGGTCTGTCTGTGTAATTTGTGCGCAAAAGATTGAAATTGCATTCCAAGACAACCTCTAAAGCAAAATTGCAATTTTAAAACACATGAGGAAGAGTGGGAAGCTTAAAAAATCAGGTGCAGTGTTTCATGAGTTTGAATCTGTACCTGCCTAATGTTTGTGAGCATAAGTGCAAGTACAAACGTGCAAGCCTAGCTGTTCTTCTCTGTTGCATCCGAGTTTGGTCCAGGGTGCATGGCAGCGAGTGGGTTGAGAAAAGTGTGAATGTGTCAACCGAGGTTGGTCCAGAACCACAGACAGGTTTTTACCACACTTTCATTTCAACAAATTAAAAGAAAAGTAGTTTATGCATTAAATGCTTAGTGTACAAAGCTAGTGCATACAACAGGTAGCGTTTCTATTATCCTTGGGGTCAATACAAAAACATAGAGAAACACTGGAAGTTGACATAAAGGGCCCTTCTAATTCTTGAGAACTTTTATATTTCCCGTGTTTTTTTGAGGGAAGGAACAACATTAATCGTATGGTTTACAGAGATGGTACAAAGCTATAAAAGCTTGCACAGAAGCTTTCTAAACAATTTCTCATTGTGCTCTGTGAGCTCTCATTTTATGCCCTCTCAAATGAAAATAGCCTCTTAGCAACAGTTTTCGATCAGGGATTTTGACAGTGAAAGTGACTCCTCAGATGAGAAAGAGACTCCTAGTGTTGACCGCCCTGTTGTCCCTCAACCAACACATTATCTTCCAAAAATGAAAAATGATTATCCTCCCCAATTGAACGACAGGGTAGACTTGTAGTGTAGTGCAATTAAATGGTTCTAAACCCACCAGATATGAAAATCAGCATACAGAAAACCCTATTACAGTATATTTATCTTAATATATATAAAAATAAATTTAGTTCAAAAATTTAGCTTCTCTGTGTGCACAACGGATGCTTTGGGGACACTGGAAAAGTACTGATTATCTGAATGTAATACAAACAATGCATCTTTAAATAAAAAAAATAAAATAAAATAAAAAAACTAAAGAATAAATCAAATTAATTTGTGGTATAGTCAGGTTGGATTTAAAAATTATTCCAGAAGTACAATTTTAGGAATACATTTATTTAGCCTTTTATTTTAATATTAACACTGATTGGACAGTCAATCTTTTCAGCTAAAATTTTAAGCTTTTTTTAATGAGGTTGTATAAGTAGCTTAAAAACGATCAACAAATCCTACAATAATAAACTCGTCTTTTGATGGCATTACATTTAAATAAACAAGATGAAAATCTTGACACCCAATGGGTCTCTCATTAAATTGCAAACTATTTAATAGATTTGTTTTGTTTATCTGTAAATCTTGCAAAAGAGTTGTAGAAAAGTGATGCCACTCACTGCCAGCTCTACAAACACAGATCTGATAAAAATATCAATGACTAAAGATAAATATTAATACCCTACAGTTATGAAATAATGGCTTAAAAAAGCAAGGTGTGTGGTGGTTTTGTGCACACATTTGAGGACTCAAAATAAAACAAAGAAGCATTAATGTCTGGTTAACATAAGTTCAATAAACATAGACGAAACATGGCATGTACTTGATGGTTAGCATTTACAGATAATGAGTAAATGCTTCATCTTTAGGTGAAACAAGACAGATGTCCTTGTATAAGAGGATTAAAAAGGATGCTGTAAAACAAAAGATTTAAGTTTCTCTGGTGTGGAGCTTAACCATTCTTAATATTTCTAAGGAACTCCCAAGTAGTTAATTTCCAGGTATGGATAAAAGTGTGGCTAATGAGCTTCTAAGCTTGGTGGATCCTGGCTAAGAGCCATTCTTTGGCCTGGCACTGATCCTGGACCTGGGATTCAGGATGCTCGCAGAGCTACTCTGCAAAACACCAATTCTGTCATTACACTTTCTTCTGAGCTGAGATACAGCAATTGTACTCATTATGACTTTAATTGTACATTTTGTACAGTACCAAGGATTGCCACATTTTGGGAGTGCTAGCAACATAAATATTGTGGGATTAAATATCATGTAAAGCAATATCTAACCAAATGTTTCTTGAAATCTAAGTAAAATGTATTTATGGAATTCAAAAATAGAGTATCAAACTAAATAGTGCAGCATTGAAATCTAAAACCGGGGTTTGGCTGGCATCCTGTCCAGGGTGAACCAAAGTGCCTGGAGATAGACACCAGCAGATTCCCATGGCCCTGAAAAGGAAGAAACGGGTAAAGAAAATGAATGAATGAAATCAAATACAATGTAATTGCATTTTCTCTGATGGCTCCTCTAAATAGGCTCCTCAGGATATAGCTAGAACTCAATCTGGAATTAGCTGACTCTTTATTACAAATAGCTTGTGTTGCCCACCCCCACTCGATATCAAAGACTTACTTGAGAACTGGTCCATGTGAAAAAAAAAACACATCAATATTTTTTAATAAAGAAAT
The DNA here is from genome assembly GCA_007224835.1 of Danionella cerebrum. Taxonomy (NCBI): domain Eukaryota; kingdom Metazoa; phylum Chordata; class Actinopteri; order Cypriniformes; family Danionidae; genus Danionella; species Danionella cerebrum. The sequence continues at coordinate 158,761 of SRMA01027327.1, forward strand.
GAATAAATAAAAAGAAAACTATATAAATCTATGGATTCCATCCAAAGAAGGAAACGCCACGTCATAATCACTCCCCAGGAGATAAGAAAACTGTTTCACTCAAACGAACACACTGAGGACAGAGTTAGGTGGAAACGGATGATTCGCTGTGGCGACCCCTAAACTGGGAACAGCCAAAAGGAATAGAAGAAGTTTCAATATCATTCAAATTTGTGATTATAAAGAATTTCAAAGTAGTACCTCAGCTTTGCATCTGTATTTTTATTTTTGTTGTTGTTTATATTGTGGTACATACACATCTGGGAATCTCTGTAACAAGAGATCAGTCGAACAATGAATATTTCAAACAATTCAGATTCATATACATAAAGCTGTGAATCATTCAACTCAACTTGTTAATGCAATTTCAATGTTTTTATTTTAAATTATATAACATAAAATAAATAAATAAAAATACACTTATCTAATAAAGGGGACATTCACTAGTAATTTTGTTTTTATAGACTTTTGATATTTTACCAACAAGAACAAATAATACATTTTGCAAAATCAAATTTTACAAGACAATAAAGCTAAAGGAGGGCAACCCATTGCAGAGCTGTTTTTCTTCTTGCTCCAAGCAATTACATCAATTATCACAGGTTCCATCTACTACTTGCCATGAGCAGCCAATTTGGGTCTTCTGGGATTTCCATCTCCCTGGTTCCTCCTCTTCACCACAGTTTTCCTTGAAATGTGTATGCCTCTTTTTGGTTGGCCCGATCCATCTCTATATCCCTGTTTTCTAACAAACTCACTGCAGGCATCGGGGCGTAATAATTCCCACTTGCCCGAACTTGAAATATATATCTGTTCATTTTGCGCCCCGTTGCTTAGTGCCAACCATCTACAGGGCCATTTTTGTCAATCAAAATCATGTATACCAGTCCTTTGAGAGCTGTCAACCAAGTGCACTTTTATTGATCTCTCTTATTTATTTATGCACCTGAATAATGTTTGCTCTGTTACATTTTCCAATTTGAGAACATTTTGCATGACTAATTTTTTTTAAAAGTATTGGTTTCAAACTAGACTTCTGTTAATAATCCAATGGTCAAAATGTGCATTGGTGTGAGAAGGTGTTGGCACCCTTCGAGATTGTTTTTTTGTGCATGTTTCTCACACTTTTTGTGATACAACTCATGAAACAAATGCAAATATTAACCAATGATAAAACAACAAATAAACACAGCATGGCGTTTTATCAAATTCAAATGGCCTTAAGTGAAAAGTTTTTTTGTTAAACCCATGTGTAGTTTCTGTCTGGGAAAGGTTATAATGCAACTTCTAAAGTTTTGGTACTCCAGAAAAACCACAATGATAGCCACTATCCACAAATAGCAAAAACATGGAGCAGTGGTGAATATTCCCAGGTCGGCCGACTAAAATAACCCCACAGGCCCATCAACAAATCATCTAAGAGGGCAAAAAGACCCCAAACAACTGCAGGGTTTCCCCAATACTGCAGGTATTAAAAAAGAACATCATAGCTGCAGTAAAGTACGGTGGTGGTAGGGACATGTTTTGGTGGTTGTTTTCTGCTTCTGGACCTGAAAGACTTGAGGCTTCTACACACAAATGTGAATTGAAATTCGCAGAAATCTTTGGAAGGCTTCTCATTATTCTAACAGTTCGCCTTAAATTCTTGTCTTGTTTCAATCATTGTGTAAGAAAATAGTGTTTGTATGAATATTTTTTGCCATTTTTCTTTTCAGAGGAAATACAACTTTCAAAATATTTGTTGGCACTGAAATAACAATGTTCTTCAATATATTGTGTAATTTTTCTAAATGGCATTATGTAATATTGCTTTATTACTGCTCATACTCTTGAATTCATCAACATATTGCTTTTATCATTATTTGATCTTTACTTTTTGCAAATTTTTGTAAAGAAACACAAGGGTTTCATTTGGACAAATCTAATCTTATGTAATATTTTTATATTTATACAGATTATTCTATAGAAGGGGAAACCTCTTGTGGCAATGCTGGGTTCTGCCTGCAGCTGGACAGGAACTACTCTACAATATTCCACAGCTGAAAAACTGTACATATGTTTATAAAACAACCTGTCAAATGGACAATGAAAGGCCTATTCAAACAAAACTTTTTAATGTTTATTTTTGTAATCTCTTGTTTCTAAATATGTATAGTTGTTTATATAAAAAAAAACTTTCTAAAAATTCACATTAGTTTTTTTTCATCCTTTTTTTACACACTGTTCTGAGCGTTTATAAAATTAAAAATGACAAATATTTAGCAGATTTTGAAAGTTTTTTTTTTCTTTAAATAAAAATGGGGAAACAAATTATATAAGTTATATATGTTATAATTACACTATAACTATTGGAGTAAAAAGGTTAAATGTGGTGTATACATGAAACCACTCTAATGCATCTGGATTACATCAATTTTGCAAGATATTGGAATTGCTTGATCGCATTTTTGCTGTTAAGGGTGGGCTAACCGGTTGTTGAGTTTAAGAAGCACACGACTATTTCCTTTCAGAGATAAAAATGCAAGTTATTTAAATGTGTTTGATTATCTCAAACATTAAAGTTGAAAGATCCCAAGTAAAGGGAAACTGTGAGACTTCAGCAAAGCCCTGAATTACCAAAGATGAACAATGTTTTGATCTATATGTGACAAAAAAAAAATCTTGTAAATGAGCTTGAAACAGCTGTTGTTGTCACTGCGTTAATTGGTTTGTTGTGCAGCCAAATTGAAAAGCTCTGTGTGTATTGTGCAAATGTGTGTCAGTATGCGTCTGTGCAGTTATTGGCATCAAGAATCTTTCCCAGATTTGTTAACAAACTATTTCGAAGGCTATGTCTCAGCAATCATAAAACTTTAAACCAAATTCTATACAATTTTTAGAACAGTGCTGTTTCTTATTGGGTAAATTATATTTCTTGATAATTGTTTAAAGAATAAAAGTTTTTTATTCTTTTTTCAGCAATCAATTATCAGTCCTTGAAATTAATTGTAGACTTTTTTTCCATGTGACAAACATTTAACCCCTTTGATGAGCAATATTTCTTACTCTTAGGTTGTATTTTGAATGGAACTAGCAGACACTATAAATAGATGTAGAATGTACATGCCCACTTTTCATTTCCTGATGAAGATTTGAAAGATTGAAGAAGCATGCTGCTTGGCATCAACTCAGCACAAAAACACCATCTCCACTGTCAAACATGTTAGTGGTAACATTTATTTGTTTCCACAGGGACAGAAAAATGGCCCCATGAAATTGGCATTGGATGGAGCCACGGTCCATGAAACATTTGATGAAAATAACGGTTAAGTAAGGTTTATTCAACAAATTTTGGGAGTAGTTATTAGGGCCTGCATACAGTGCATCCAATTAAACCATTAGTACGTCTATATATACCAAACCATCTTCTCAACATTTGTCCGAGGGCCTTTCCTTCCCCCTGGCAGGTTTCCACACAGCTAATCTCAAAGTTTCGTACCAACCACACACAATCTCGTTTTAGGCCAGTTCAGAGGCTGAATTTGGGAAAAATTGGGTCATGGGTCGGTTTTTCTAGAAACACATGGCCAGTGCAACAAATGAGTATCTACTGAAGAAAAAAAAAACTGGTTCATATTGTTGTGGTTTTGAAGGCCAAAGAAGGCCTTTCCTATTTACAGGCCACAAGTGACTCCCACCTCAGGAATTCTTCCTGTCAGACTAGTTTACTTCTCCTAAGACCTCTTGACCGATCCGTGGTCAAGATTGCGTACTTTATTGCCTTTGTACGAACAGACCCGGAACCTTATATCTAGTCCTGAGTAAATAGCCATTGGCAGGAGACATCCTGACTCTGTTGCAAGATGGAACTTTCAGGAACTTCTGTCTGATTGGATGGGACCTCCCCGAGGAGGGACAGCCGGAAAGACACGCTATTGGTCGGAACTACCCTTTGAAACTCATGTCACAGAATTCAAACAGCAGGGAAAAGTAAAAGGAAAAATGTAGGAAAAAGGAAAGTGAGCATGATCAGAAATGCAGGAAAAGTGAGCATGAGAAAGCAACAAAGGAGAAAGCAATAAGCAGAAACTTGAAGAGCAACAAGAGTAGAACAGTGCTCATAGCTCATGCTCCATGGAGGAGACGCGAGCCTCCTCCTAAGCCTTTCTTAGATTTTGAAGAAGTTTTGTGTAGTTTGGTAAAGTTCTGAAGACCTTCAACAAGAGCAACGCTTTCAGTCGTTTTCATTCTTTTCCGCCAAAGTTCTTCGCAACCGGCTTCAACATGGAATGATTTCCTCACGACGAACATTGGAGCAAGAGACTGGACTTCGGATCACTTTCAGAGCGCAAGTAACACTCCAGAATTAGCGAACTATACTGGTGCAATGTTATAGTCTTATTAGCCTTATTAATAACTCAATGCAAAGGTGAAATTAATGCCTGATTGATGGTTTCCCAAGTCAACCCTATGCTAAATGCCTGAAACTCAGAATTACACTGTACCTCTCTCAGTATGAATGCGTGTGTGTGCGTGTGTGTGTGCTAGCTACTTGTTAGAATAGTATTTGTCTGTCTTAGATATTTTCCAATAAATATTTACTTTTATAATAAAAGAGAAGTATCTCGTAATGTTTGCAAGTTGTTGCAATATTCTGTAGATCTTTTGCTATGTGCTCTTAAGATTGATTTTTACTGTACTTATAATACAGTTGGTGGAGATTATTAATTTTCAAACATTTTAAATGTAACTAAAGCATTTAGATAATTCCAGTTGAGTTAAATTAATGAGTTCCCTTTCAGTCGGTCCCGGAGACGTTAGTCGGGATTAGACCGACTGAATGAGAGCGAATCACCGTGAGAGCGACTGACGAACATATCAACGGGCAAATTATTTGCAGGCGTAGGTGATTGATTAGCAATCAGCCGGGTATAAAGCCGGGCGTGCCTACGCTACCAGTATGCAATTTTCCTTCGGAGCTGACTGAGTGAGACTCTCTCTCCTGAACTTTGACGCTTGTGAGCTTGAAAGATCAGTAGGTTGTTTACCTCTTGGCATATTTGGTGTAGTCCTCTGCAAGCCCAGATTAGCATGCCACCAACGCCAGCACCTCGAAGATCTTCTCAGGCAAGCCTGTCCAGTGATCTAGCTGTTTTCTCGTTTATCCTGTCCATTTTTCACGACACGATGAGCAAAACGTGCATTACTCCTAACTGTGGTGGATTTATCTCGTCGAAAGACGGTCATGAGCGCTGTGTGGAGTGTTTGGGGTTCCAACACGCCTGCGCAGCGTTTGTGAGGCGAGAGTGTGTGCACTGCAACGCTCTGCCGGGCCGCACGCTGAGATACAGACGGTCTTTCTTCGAGGAAGAGGACTCCGGAGCTTCGGCTCTTGGTGCTCCTACGACTCGGGGCAAGCCGGCTGTGTTTTCACCGGATGTTTTGGGTCGAACGGTGTCAGGTGACTCCTCGCACCACCCCCAAATGCCGAGCGTGCTCCCCGTCTGGTCCGCGAATGAGTCGGAGAGCGCTTCGGCGTTACCCGGCCCCTCGTGTGATCCTGATGACAATCTGCTATCCATCGCAGCAACAATTGGGCTTGAGGTGCCTGCGCCCTCTAGCTCAGCGCCGTCGCGGCTGGATGACTGGTTCCTGGGTAAGCGCCGGGGCACCGTCCCCCGCACTCCTGCGGTCCCTTTCTTCCCGGAGGTGCACGAGGAGCTTACAAAATTCTGGCGGGCTCCCCTGTCTGCCAGGGCTTCCAGCTCCTCCCCCTTCACCGCTCTGGATGGTGCAGCAGCTAGGGGATACTCCTCGATTCCCCAGGTGGAGCAGGCTGGCGCGGTGCACTTGTGCCCCGGCAGTGCTGCCGCTTGGCGATCTCGTCCGAGTGTGCCCTCCAAAGCCAGAAAAGTTTTGTCTGCCCTGATGGCGAAGGCTTATTCGGCTGCGGGTCAAGCTGCTGCATCGCTGCATGCCATGGCGACCTTACAGGTCTTTCAGGCCAAGGTCCTCCGTGACATGCACCAGGGTGGTGGCGACCAACAGTCCATAATGGACTTACGTTCAGCCACTGATTTTGCGCTTCATGCTACAAAATCAGCAGCGCTAAACATCGGTCGCACTATGGCCACTCTCGTGGTACAGGAGCGCCATCTTTGGTTGGAGCAGGCCTCTATGCTTCCCGAAGACCGAAACTGGTTACTGGATGCACCTGTCTCCCAAGATGGCCTCTTTGGCATTGCCGTGGATGATTTTGCGTCAAAGGTCTCCACGATCAGGAAACAGGCGGAGGGTCTGGGTGAGCTCATGGTCCCGCGTCGGAAGCGGCGGGCTTCTGCCGCTTCTGTGCCGGACCCCTCTCCGCCTGTGCAACGCCAAAGAGAGCGACTCTCGTCACGGTCTCAGCCTTCAACCTCCGGTCCGAGGAAGACCACTGCACGACGGCAGACGAGGGCTTCCACGAAGAAGCGCCCCTGAGGTTGGCGACTCGGGAGGAAACGAGCTCTTCTTTGGGTCTGGTCATCGACCCAGCTCCCCCAGGGGGGGGGGAAGTCCACCACACACTCCTCGCTGCCGTCCTCCGGGACGGCGGCACCTATTGTGTCAAAGATAGAACTCACTTCCTACCCGAGAATAGCGGACTCGCATGCCCGACGGTCTGGGGTTCCTCTTCCTCGGTCTCCGACGAAGACCCCGACATGGGCCCGAGCCCCGCTGGCCATGGCAGAGAGCGCGGGGGCACACCACCCCTGCCCTCATCTGACCATCTCCCAGGGTCCTTCCCTGGTGATTCCGCCCACAAGTCCGCCTCCGGGCGGCCCCGCCATGGGGACCATCGGCACGTCCCGACCACGACCCCTGTCAGCTTACCTGGGAGCCTGGCGGAAGCTTCCCGGGGTCTCACAGTGGGTGGTCCGGACAATCCGGCAGGGCTACACGATTCAGTTCATGTCCGCCCCCAGGTTTCGAGGTGTGTTTCACACTCCTGTTCCACGAACAGGCGCCTCACTCCTGCGAGAGGAGATCGATGCCCTTCTAACAAAAGGTGCGATCGAGCCGGTACCCCCAGCCGATATGGAACGAGGGTTTTACAGCCCATACTTCCTGGTCCCAAAGAAAGCAGGCGGGCTGCGACCAATCTTGGATTTGAGGCGTCTAAACCGGCACCTGGCCAAGTACTGGTTCAAGATGCTGACGGTCCGCTGCATTCTACCATGCATCCGTCCTGGAGATTGGTTTGCAACAATCGACCTGAAGGACGCGTACTTTCAGGTAGAAGTGGTACCGAGGCACAGACCCTTTCTAAGGTTCTGTTTCGAGGGCCATGCTTACCAGTACAAGGTCCTACCCTTCGGTCTTGCCCTCTCCCCTCGCACCTTCATGAAGGTTGTCAGGGCCGCACTAGCCCCGCTCCGCCGGGCAGGCATTCGGATCCTGGATTACCTCGACGACTGGCTTCTCATAGCCTCGTCCAGAGACCAGTTGATCCGACACCAGGGCAGGGTGCTTTCGCACTTAAACCATTTGGGTCTGAAGGTCAACTGGGAAAAGAGCCACCTCACCCCCGTGAGAGTCATCTCTTTTCTCGGGATGGAGCTGAACTCCGAGAGCATGCTGGCGCGATTATCGGTAGAACGCACCAGGGCCTTGCTGACCGCACTCACTGCAGTGTCCTCGCGACCAGTGGTCAGACTGAAGTTATTTCAGAGGCTCCTGGGGCATATGGCAGCCGCAGCCTCAGTCATTCGACTCGGGCTCCTGCGTATGCGACCACTGCAGCAATGGCTTCTCTCGCGAGTTCCGAGTTGGGCATGGCGTCGGGGAGCGCTACGTCTGCCTACGGCAGACATGCTCCCTTACCTGAAGGTCTGGAAGACAGAGTGCTTTCTGAGGTCCGAGTGGTGGTCACCACCGACGCCTCCAAGACCGGTTGGGGCGCTGTGTGCGGTTCCCACCGAGAGTCCGGTGCCTGGACCGGAGGACGCTCTCGCTTCTGCCTGCTCCTCCGGGGTCGACACGTGCTGGTCAGGACAGACAGCACTGCGGTAGTAGCGTACATCAACCACCAGGGCGGTGTGCGCTCCCGTGCTCTGCACTACCTCGCCCAACGACTGCTCCTCTGGAGTCAGAGCAGACTTTTGTCGCTCAGAGCCTGTCACATCCCCGGGGAGTGCAACCGGATCGCGGATTCGCTGTCCAGGTTCCACCCCAGGGCGGGAGAATGGCGACTCCATCCTCGGGTTGTTCAGCAGATATGGGACATCTACGGCGAGGCCCAGGTAGACCTGTTTGCCTCCCGACAGAACACCCATTGCCGGCTTTTTTACTCCCTGTCCCTGGCTCCTCTCGGGACAGACGCGCTGGCACACTGCTGGCCCAGGAACAAACGCTTTTATGCGTTTCCCCCAGTGAGCCTTCTGGCACAGATATTGTGCAAGGTCAGGGAGGACGAGCTAGAACTGCTCCTGATTGCCCCTTTTTGGCCGAACAGAGCTTGGTTCCCGGACCTTTCTGCGCTCGTGACAGCCCCCCCCCTGGCCGATCCCTCTGAGTCCGGACCTCCTGACTCGGGGGGGAGGGGGGGAATACAGGCACCCGCGGCCAGACCTCTGGGCCCTACATGTATGGCATATCTGTCCGCGGTGGACCCCGAGCCTCTACCACCCTCCGTGGTGAGAACTTTGGACCACGCGCTAGCACCCTCTACTCGAGCTGGTAAATGGGGTCGGTTCGTCAATTGGTGTTCCTCCCGTCAGGAAGACCCCAGGTCGTGCCCCATCAGAGTCGTGTTGACCTTTCTCCAGGAGAGGTTCGATCAGGGGCTGTCCCCTTCGTCCCGAAAGGTCTATGCCGCCGCTATTTCTGCCTTTCACCTTCGGGTCGAAGGGAAATCAGTGGGCAGCCACGAACTGATGGTGAGATTTCTCAAGGGAGCTAGGCGTCTTAGGCCCCCTAGACCCCCCTCTATTCCCTCTTGGGACCTCTCCGTCGACCTGTCTGGGCTGCGGAAGTCTCCGTTTGAGCCTTTGCACTCGGCGGAGCTGCGCGTCCTCTCCTGCTCGCTTTGGCCTCATTTAAGAGGGTGGGAGATATCCAGGCACTGTCCGCCGACGAATCCTGCCTGGAATTCGGCCCTGGTGATTCTCTGGTTACCATCAGACCCAGGCCCGGATTCATCCCCAAGGTCCCATCCGTCCCCTTCCGGGACCAGGTGGTGACCCTGCAAGCTCTGCCCCGGGAGGAGGCAGAACCAGCCCAGGGTTCGTTATGTCCTGTGCGAGCTCTCCGGATCTACTTGGACAGAACCCGGGAGCTTCGTTGCTCCCAGCAGCTCTTCATATGTTTCGGAGGCCAGCGTAAGGGTTCCGCTGTCTCCAAGCAACGGCTTGCCCACTGGCTAGTGGAGGCTATCCGCCTAGCTTATGAGGCGTGTGAGGTTCCCTGCCCTCTCCATCTGAGGGCCCACTCCACTCGCGGCATCGCTGCCTCGTGGGCGTTGGCTAGAGGGGCCTCACTCGCCGACATATGTAGCGCTGCGGGCTGGTCTACACCTAACACTTTCATCAGGTTCTACAACCTTGACGTAGGCTCTGTTCCCTCTGCGGTCCTGAGTGGTGGCAGTCACCCTTAGGGGACGGAGCAGGTGTAAGCTTGCAGTACTCTCCTCGTCATCAGGAGAAGTACACCTTTCTAAGAGCTCCCCCTTCGGGTGGCTCTCCCATCCTCCCCCCTTCGGCATCTGACTGAGCGGAGCAGTCAGCGCTGCCAGGTTCCGTGAGGTGGCTTTGCTCCGGCCTGGTCCACGCAGAACTAGGGTGCAGATCTGGGAGTCCCTCTCTGGCGCTCCCTTTCTATGTTCTCTATACAGCTCCCCCTTCAGGTAGCTAGTATGAACCCGTTCCGTTACTCCCCTTGTTTTTGGCGCGTAACGATGACTTCCGTCTCTGCCTCCTCTCTCTTGCAGAACGATGACCCTCTGGTAGCCCTTCGGGCCTCGACGCGATCTCTGCCACTCCTCCCTGCGGGTCGAGGGGTGCCTCCTTCTGGTCGTCACTATTCAACAGCAAAGCTCTCAGTGTTGGACGACTTCCCCGTCAATGAGTATTCCGGGCAGGGGCAGAAGGAGCTCCCCATTCAGGTACACGGCCTTGTTACTAACCCCTCTTTTGTGTTTAGTGCCGGCCTGTCTGGAAGGACTTCGGGCATGGCCCTTTAAAGAGGCTCCCATTCAGTCGGTCTAATCCCGACTAACGTCTCCGGGACTGACTGAAAGGGAACGTCTAGGTTACTTGCGTAACCCCACGTTCCCTGAATAGGGAACGGAGACGTTACCCTTACGCCATGCCCTAGAAGTCATGGATCTGAGGTAAGCTGGGAGGTAAATAGGTCCAGCTCCTCGGAAAATTCCATACTGGTAGCGTAGGCACGCCCGGCTTTATACCCGGCTGATTGCTAATCAATCACCTACGCCTGCAAATAATTTGCCCGTTGATATGTTCGTCAGTCGTTCTCACGGTGATTCGCTCCCATTCTGTCGGTCTAATCCCGACTACCGTCTCCGTTCCCTATTCAGGGAACGTGGGGTTACGCAAGTAACCTAGACGCTTTCCTTAATTTACAGTAACTATGTTGCATATTTTGGTCAACTGTCACTTGTGTTCAAATGATTCCGAAGCACTGTCCAAGATATTGAGTCGATTCATTTAATTAGATCACTAATAGCTATTACAGCCATATCTTCTACATAATCGGTAGAAATTGTGCATATCTTCTACAGTCAATAATGACTATTATGCCACAAAATCAACTGTACCTATAAAAAGTGATGCTGTTTGCAAAAGTTAATAACGCTACAACATAGATTTTTTTGTTCACTCACTTTGAATTTTGCACACACACAGCGAAAAAGAAAAACCCTCTGTGAATCATTCAACCAGTCCCATACCCAACTATACCCAATGAAATCAGAGAGATACAAAATAAGTTAAGGTGTACTAGTATATAGTATTTTCTTTATATTGTTTCTTTTATTTTTTTTTTATATTTAGAGCATCCATTTTTGAAGACATGTATTGATATCACACGCAAAATAAAAGAACTCTATCAAACACCCTTCTTATCTCATCATGGAATACAAAGGATGGTTAAAAAAAATGCTGAGCCATCAGAACCACGAACACCATGTTTAAAAACCGAGGTACATAACGAACGGTGAGCTTTGTGTACCGCTGCATCACAAAGTGGAATAGCCCTGAAATGCAAACATAAGGTAAAGCAAAGCAGCATACTGTTTACATTTGCACTATTTTACCACCAGATTTTGCAACAGCTCGACTCTACTTGGTATAGCTTACTCGCTTACCACACACACACACACACCCCGGTAAAAAAAAAAAAAAAAAAACATTCTGAGCCAAATGGGGTTCATGCTGTCTAAAAATGTAATCAGTTTTTCACTGGAACATCTCCACCAGGAATTTTCTAACTGGGTCTGTGCTTACACTAATCTGTGCCGAAAACATTTTTTGTATATTGGATTTAATATTTTAGAAATGGCAATTATGTATTTTTTTAATAAAATTTCTGTATTAATTCTAAAATTACAGGAAAATAGACCTCCTGATTTTTATGATTTACTTAAAGATAGATATGATATCATAATACATAATATATCTTATATATTTTATATTTATTTTAACAGTGGGACAAATCCATAAAAAATAAAATTTGAAAAAAGTACAAAAAATAAAATACTATTTTAAGTACTGGTATATATTATAGAAACCTTTCTTCCATTGTCAACACAAAATATAAAGAAAGAACAAAAATTCAAACTGTAACTTCAGACTTACAAAGTCACTAGATTACGTTTGTCTCACGTGTGAGTTTTTATTTCTCACCAGTCACCACTATTCTATTCCATCATCTTCTTAATTTTTCCACTGAAACACACTTGAATCTCAATGACACCTGCTTATTTTAATTTGGAGACGCTCCTTTGGCAAGAGCATGAAAAGGTAGCTTAAATTAAAACCTGAGATAATTCCAGACTCACACACACATTGATTACAACCATCAGTAAACATGTACACTCTCAGTGACACACTCGTTATCGCTTAACTTTGTATTTCTATTCTTTCCAGTGGCATAGATCAATACTGTAATTTACAAGGTTGTCAAAACATTCAAATATAAATGGCCAAAGAGCAGGAAAAGAATGAGTGTTGAGGGCCAAGGAGAGCCAGGCATCTTAGTAATATCCCATTCACCTTCTTCAATTCTTATCCCCTGCTACTTTTAACAAGTAATTTCCCTTCTCCCAACATTACTTTTCATTAGGCTTCACAGACATGACAGAAAATCAAAGCTCTGCCATGGCCACTGCTTCCCTTGGGAGAGATTATATTCTGAAAGCTTGCTCTCAAGCATTTGTGGATTGAGGTGAGAATAACACAATAATCAAAGCATTAGGACTCTGTTTATTCTGGTTTAGGTAGGGATAGAGTGCTGGTTTTCAACTGGAAAAAAGTCTAAACACTGAGGATGCTACAAGAATAGACTTGTAGGGAATACAGGAATAGACACAACATTAGGCGAATAGAACTACAAAAGTGGTCTTTCTGTAAATGTGATACTAATACACAGGCCTAATTCTGTAGCCTTTAACTGTACTTTTTTTCACACAGATTTGGATGAGGTTCTAAGAGTTGGGTAAACCTATAGTGATACTCTTCTCTGATTGGAAAGAAAAGTGTGAAGGCTGTTGATTGAAGCGTGATAGATTGGCCAACAAAAGTCTGTGCTTTGGGACAGAGAGTGGTGTTGGTTGATTGTCATCCCCACCAGGTCCATTTTCCCAAAGTGGCCTTGGGCAAGCCACTTTACCCACATTGTACAGTGGTGATCAGGAAATTGCAACCATGTTCTGTCACCCCCATATGTATGGATACGGAGCGAATGAATATTGCTCTCAAAGTTACAAAGTGTCTGGAAAAGCACTCTATACATTAAAGTCATTATTAATATCATTGTTAGTGCTTGCGCCAACAAAGTGTGTGACAAAATACTTTTCATACTTTAATTTACCTCATTTACAACTTAAAAGTGTCAAACAGAAGTAATTTGCACTTGACTGTCAAATGTGAGGTTTTGTGTAGGGGATTAGGCTATGGGGTTGTTTTTCAGGAGCTTGTTCCTTGAAATCTTTAAAATACCAGGAGCCCATGCTACTGTCTTTTTCGATGTAGGGCTTTGTTTGGTTCCAGCCTGACTGTAAGTAAGGCCCATAAAGACATGGAAATATTTGGGTAAAACTTGATGGAACGCATTTGGTAATAATTATAAAGACTACCAATCAGGCCCTCTCTGATGATGTCACCTCACCAATGAATTTGGGAATCAATAATTCCTGTAAATCTATGTCACTATGTCTAAGTAGAAAGCCTTCTCAAAAGAATGGAAGCTGCTATAGCTGTAAATGGTAGGCTGAATTTTGTGAATTCTCCTCATCTAGGGTCATGAACTGGTGTGTAATATATGGACATCTTGATGTGTCCTGGTATGCCATGTCCATAGTTTGGAAAAAAATATAATCTTGTGGGTCATTTTGACACTTTTATGAGGGTAAAAAAGCTGGTCTGATCCAAAATAAACATTTCTCTCAGGCTTATTATTTGTATTTTGACTGCTATGAATAGACATTCAGACTCACATACCCAGGTGGGTACGGGATTTGTAAGGGATAATTTGCCTTGTCCCAGTCAGTTTTCTCATGCCATCTCTTTGGGAAGTACACAAAAAGGTTCCTGAAGGTTTAAATTACAAGACGTTGTTTTTTTTTTATTATTTAACTGGTATAGTTATGAAGAAGGATTGAGGAAACATTATCATCAGATGATAACATTCACCATTCAACAGGACGCTCTTGTCAAGAGCACAATGCACACAGTGTTAAAACCTGTTCCACTTCCAACGGTTGCAATAGCAGTTGCCTTGAAGCTCTTACCTAAACTGCCGATCACTATCATCAAGGCTACCATAAAAGACTGAATGTGGTTTCCATTGTTGATGTCACTTCCTTGTTCTCCCTAGACTCCCTCACTAGCATTCTCTCCTGAATCCTTGTGAAAGTGTGGTCTCCTTTCCCTCATCCAAAGTTATTAATGAACACCATTAATGTGTATTGTTACAGGTTATGTGGTGCATTGTGTTGGGGAAGTCAGACTCCGTCATGTAGTTACCGCCCACAGTGACATCATCAGGTGCGCACAGTGAGGCCAGATGTCTCTTGTTAGGTTTTATATAAAACTTGAGAAACCTGTGCTTGAGAAAGGGATACTGGAACTTATGTTTCATGTTTTCATGGTCTGTGATGGACTGGTGTACCCCCGCCTCTCGCCTATGTGAGCTACTCTGCAATAACTACTTACCGATGTCTGCTAACCATTTCCAGATCCAGTAGCATCTTCACTGTCGGTTAGCATCTTTACCTTTTAGCACCCTAGCTAGTGTACTCCTCCGGTTTAAGCCTGGTGTTTCTTGCTCACCTATGGATACTTACCTCTAAGCCTCTAAGTATCTCTGTGGAAATTATTCCTAATACCATATTTACCACAATCAAGTTATATCTTCTGTTGTCATCCCAAGTTTTTGTGTAGGGTTACTGCAAACATGATACACAGATGCATTTCTGACCACAAGAGATGAAAAAAAACTGCACATGACAAGTCCACCAGAGGAGGAGTTGACAATCTCGAAAATGTCATAGCCGCATCCAGCTGCCAGCACAAAACAACACTTGGTCCCCGGTTGTTTATTGTGGATGCCTATATAAAATACCTGTGGACTGAAATCAACCAGCAATGGAATGCTGGCAAATTGAACCAATGTCTGTTTTTCCTGGAAGATCTAGGCAAAAGTCTTGTCCCTCCCAAGATCCAGCAGCAAGCCCGGGCAGCTCGCTCACCTGCAGATGTCATTGAAAAACCAATTTTTTGACAGTTCTGAGTGGATTTACGCAGTTAAAATGCACTGCAACTTACTCATATCTGAGGGTTAGAATTGTACGTCATTTAAAACATATAAAACATATGGACCACCTCCTGCCATTAAGCCATTCGAAGCCAAAATGAATGGAATTTATGTCTGCACATGCTCAGAGGTGATTGCAGGGTTAAACTCGTTCAACATGCTGTGCCGGACACACTTGGTCACAGCAGGGACTCACAACCCAGGATGATGTGAGGAGTAGAGCTATGTGAACTGAGGTTTGATGAGGCATACAACAACAATATCAACAAAGATGCACCATCACACTGGCACCCTAGTTGAGCCTGGGTCATCCCAGCTTTTCTTTCTCCATTAAATGCACTTAATATTTTTTTCGGTTTCTTACGACTAATTTTCAGCTGGGGATAACAGAGCTACATTAACATTTTTTTATAAAATGTAACTGTTAAATATCTATTGTATTTACCACACTGTGTACTGTATAAATATTTAAACACAAATAAAACAATGTTACTTCCTGTTGGCGTGCGATTTCATTCATCACATTGGTACTCAAGTTGAGCTAACCTTTATTATGCTAGCTGCTGTGCTCCCTCACACTTGCCTGGTGGTGTATGAATTTCCATTGATACTCACCTTCTGTGCTATCCTTAGCCCTCCACTTCTCCCAGCTACTTCTGGTACACAGAGGGCTACTGTCTGGAAACACAATGTATACATACCAACAGTGGAAACGTACCACTGTTGCGTTTTTAATTATCATTGCTGTGTTTATCCCTGCATTGGTTCAATAAACTTTATTGTACCACGTTGATGTTTATTCCCTCGCATGTACCTTTGTTACCTGTAGTTGCTTTAGCCATTAATATATACTCATATATTTTAAGTTGAGCATCAGCATGCTTCACCGGACTTCCTTGACCCTACCCCATCTTGCAATGTTTCCCTGTATTATGTCTATATGTGCTTGGTTGCAATGGCTTTTTTTACCTGCTCCACAATGCCCTCTGAAGGACAGTGCGGAAAAGACTCTTTTTGAGCTAACCTACCTAATCTCTGTTTCTTTCTCACATACTAACTCTCAACACTGACCTGTTCCCATCCTGTCTATGTATGTGGCAAGAGGGGTCCTATTTCACAGCATGTAACAGTGTATGTGACAGATAAAAGTGTGATTGAAAAAAAAGCCATGACAATAAGATCTCAATAAGACTTCACCAATATACAATGGTGGCTTTCCATACAGGCCTTTAACCCCTATGTGTTTGTTGGGGATGTTTTCAGCCACTCTAGGGTGATTTTGAGTCTAAATTTGCCCACAATCAAATTATTATTTTTTTTTTCTGACAAAACTTATTCTTACAAACATTTTGGGAAAATGCTTTAAAAATGTTGTTTGTGTCGTCGATAATTTTGGAAAAGTGTTTATTGTCAATATGAAAAAGGATTGTGTCCAGTGTTTTTATGTACCTTCATCACAGTCTCAGACATGTAAAGGTTTATAACAACATTGGCATTGATGAATTGTTTGTTTGTTTTTGTGCAACATCAGATTTTCATTTGATTCCCATCATTTGTGATCTTGCCTTTTATCCTAAATTAAAAATTAAATAAACAATATACATTTGGGGGTGCATGGATCCAGTAAGCTTAGAGCCCGGAGCATGGTGTATGCACCAGCACAGCGGGATCCCACACCTCTGGTCCAAAAAACCCACATGTCACTGGAGTATTCGGGGTGAAGGCACCCCGAAGCTCTCCCCAGCATACTCCCCGGGAGCCCTCGGCCGTCTGACCTGCTCCCCACCACCTGACAGAGAGCTGAGTGACTCGTGATTATTTATTGGCACAATTTTTTTAATAAACGCCTTGAGTGGCTTTAAACAGTACCAGTGTCTCTCTTGCCACCCGCTACACCGGTAGAGAATGCGGTTCTTTCTGCCGAGGGGGGACGCAGCACACAAATACTAGAAAAATTCTCGCACCTCAACCTCTCTTCCTCCGCAACCATTGATTACCGTTGCTAGATGCGATTTATTGGCGTGCAGCTAGTGATCAGGTACAACTCATCAACCTGTGCAGTTCAACGCCACACAGCCGAGGAGAGGAAGTGACACCAATCAGCGTGCAGGAGAAGGTGGACTATTTCCTTCCGCTTGGAGCAGCAAAACGGATGCCACAACAGCCACTGGTGTCTGACCACCAGCCGAAGAAGCCCAAGAGGTGCCAAAAGGAACAACACAAAACGGTAGTGAAAAATGCACAAGGTTTAGAAGCAATTGTCATATTTGATTCTATTTTCAAAAGTTTTACCAGAGCTGACTTAATAAAGCAGCATTTTATTTGTTTTAGCATATAGTCTACAACACAATTACTTTTTAAGACCACCATATAATGCATTGGTGTAGCCCAGGGTTTACCAAAATCAAGAAGTAAAGTCAACAACGACACCAACAAAATCATAATCAAAGTTTTCAAAAGTATATGCCTTCAATTCTCAAGTAGAAGTATTGACACTATGGTTTAAAAAGGTTAAAAAAAGTGGTGGAGGAATGGCTAATGGTGGGGTTGGAATATTTACCATAGATGAAGAAAAGAAACTTGCATTACTCTCAGCCTTTGACATGTTCACATGCTCCAAGTGTCTGTTCCCAGTCAGATTAAGCCATGTTCACACGAGTGGCACTAAGGTACGAGGTCATTCAAACATAAATATTGACCCAGAGAAATTATCTTCCCTGCTTTTAACTGTGAGATTGTTTGGTTTGTTCACACTTGTATTTCTCTGCACATGATTTAGGATTCCATTTATGCTCTGATTTAATCTTTATTATTTCAAAAAGATCTCATATTAAAGCTTTAATGTTCACCAAGCAATTTCAGTCCATAAAATGAGGATTAGCCTCCTCAAGCTAAGTTCTGGTGTAATATCAGTAAAGCTCTTACATTTAGTACCAATCAATGCTGCTACAGAATTTAATTCAATCGTCTACAACTACTGCCAATGGCCCTGTTCAGAGGGTGGTTGTTAAATATTCCTATTTTATATTCATTATTGGGTCATGTACCCCTTTAAATGTGCACTTAAACCATAAAAAAGGACACAGGTTTGTTACAACCATGATTAGGCCCTGCATTCACAAGACGGGGTATCACACATGCAATTTTATCATACCTGAAATCTTCCGGATCGGGGAAAGCTAAGCATATGAATGAAGTGATCCATATGCCAGATCCATGTCCATGTAAAAATATGGATTTATTTTGAGATTCATTAGGTATTTTGTTATATTCTACTGTGCAATGATTTAAACAAAAAAACTGCAAACAGATACTATTAAAGTATCCTTGTTATTATTACAAATATTTACAAAAATGTAAAAGGACTTTTCTGAAACATTGAAAACAATTTGGTTTGGGATAATGATCTCAAAATGACTAAGACATTACTACATGTTTCCTGACAAACAAGGGAAATATGACGGACCATGTGACTGAAATGATATGTGAATTTGTGCCTTTTGCACACCTCTTTTTATGCAAACCAGTTCACAGGCATCTCAAAACATGGCTGATCAAACTGAATTTACATGTTCTCTAAATACAAGCTTGGTCAGGTGGTTCCAGAATCACTGCGTCATTTCAGAAAGTGTCTCTTCTCTGTTTGAACAGATGAAATAGTTTTCTTTTCCATTAAAAAAATAAATAAATAAATAAATAAATTAGATGTTGCTGAACCACCCCGGCATTCTCTTTGTCTATGAAGACAAATTAGCCTCCGCCTGCACTTTGGATTGTAGATAGACGTAGACCAGGATTAATTGATGACGATTTAAAACACAACAAGAAACCCTCCATTACACAACAAGCTGAATAATGTTGTCCACAGACTCTTTATCATGATGACATATATGTGCATGGAGAAGAGAAATAGCCAGCAAAGGCATTGTGTCATAATGCATCATTTTGCTGTTAATTAGTCTCTTGAAGCTCATTTAAATGCTTTTGAAAGTAAACATGATTAATAGCCAAGCTTTTCACAATTAAAACTGTAGGTTAAAGATTATGGCAGCTTCATCTTGTATTTCTGTTCATGTGACCATATGTTGAGTGATCAATGAAGCTGAACAGTACATAAAGGTACATTTTAGAGCAATGTACTCAATCACAAGTGTTATCTTTTATTCAGAAGGTCCTTGCTTTTCAGCAAGACCATGTTTGGACACAATCTTTTTAATCAGTTTCAGGTTTAGTTTGTCTGACTCTATTTTTACAGAGCGTGGTTACCTGATTGGGCACGGCAGCCAGGATCAGATTAAAGTACTCTCCCGGAAGGTTTGTGGTAAAGTATGATGAGCAACTCTAATCAAGCATTTAATCAATAATCAATATGCTAGTTGATTTTAAGATTAAATAACATTTTTAATGTTTAAATGGATTAATATTATTTTGAGTAAATAAATAAAACTCAGTAAAATGAAGCTCAGTTATTTGTTCACATTTGAAAAACCTATAATCTTTTTTAAAAACAAAAAAACAAAAAAACAACTCAATACTTGTAATGTAGTCATGGTTTTTCTGTTTTTCCAAACCGTGATTAACAGCAGTTTAAATTTTAACAAAATGCCACAACTCCCTTAAAACAAGAACAGCGCAGAGAAGATGAGATTGTTTTATAATCATTCCACGAGGACGGAACAGAATCAGACAATTTTCCAGCTGTCCGAAGTCAAGAAAGACCAGTGAGGATGTTCAAAATTCTCCGGGAGGCGAAATCGATGCAGATTCCCTTAACCAGGCAGTGATTAACTCGCAACAGTGAGTCCCAAATGTACAATTCGGTTCTGTTTTACAGATCTATTCTGAAACCGTACCGTTCTAGAATATCGGTGATTGTTATTGAAATTTGAACAGATTAATGAAAAAATAAATAAATAAAAATTCTGCAAAAACACACCATAGAGTGATCACATATTTAAAAAAATAAATAAATAAAAAAACATTTTTAAGTAAATATTTATGTATTCAGATCTGGACCTGTAATTGTTACGTTTGTATAGCTGTGGTTATGAAATTTCAGAACAGAAAATTCTGATTTTCCTCAACCACTCGTGCTAAAGAAAACACATTTACTCAAATTCAACAAAATTTATTCAGAATTCAAAATATATTTTACAAATATATAACAATTATATGGTTCTATACAATTAGATAAGTTATACACAATAAGATTTTTGTTATAAAACCTGTCTTCAAACAACAGAAGAGATCATTTAACAGTTTAATGATTGACAGTTTTAACCAGTTTCTGGTTTCAGCATTCAGAAAAATTTCAGCATTATTCTGTGCATTAAAGTTGTCATTTTCTGTTCTGAGAAATCAAAAGCATTTTATCAACACATCCGTACCAATCCGTACCGTTTCCTTTCATGAGCCACATTTTCATGTTTCCACCATGAGGCATGTATTAACATTCTCTCATAATAATTTATTTCCTCCTTGTTCCATAATTACTGATATCTATAATTTGTATATATTTGTATTTGTATAGTCATAGCTAGTTTAGGGCTTTAAAACTTTTGGAAAGCGTTTAAAATAGTAAATGGCAGCAAGAATATCCAGAAAAGAGAAATCCTGACGTTTCAAGGATCACTTATCTATGCAAGTGTACAATGAATTAATTTTTTTTTTTTTTTTTTTATTTCGTGGCTTGTTCAATCATTTATTTAGCAGGCATTAATCATTCAATGTGATGAAATTTACTCTTAAAATAATTTAGATATAAATACATTTTAATTTAATAATATAAAAAAGAGTTAAAGGTAAACCCCTTAAATGTTTATCATATATACTTTAATATATGATAACATCTGTCTTAGAACACGTAGACAAAATGCAACATGCACAATCATCTCATCTTGCTTTTGGAGGCGGGAGGTCCTCTTTGGGAAAGCAGCCGGTCAAGACAGTCACTGGGAGGTGATGATCCCAAACCACTTTAATGATAGACTTTGGTTAAGGAATTTTAGAATATGCTCATTCTGAAACGCTCTGTACAATTTTGAAGCTTCATTTCTTTCAATCAATTAGTTATTCATCTGGACTCACATTGCTTGTTTCTCTTGCTGTTTAAAATGTTGCATTGATACTGAAAATGATTTTTCTCACAACCCCAAGGTCACCCTGAATTGAAATAGTCATGTCAATAATGCATATATTGTCGATCTTTGATATAAACTCTATTTAAAATGTTCCGTAAAGTCCATATATGTGTTATATTGTGACATGTTAATATCTTTGCCGTTTCTTTTTTTTTTTTTCCAAAACATCAGACAAAAACGACAACAACAACTGCCAATTAAAGTTTGAACACAATCCAATCGCTGTTGAAATGTTTCATTTCAGGTTTGAAACCCTTGAGTAAAATCAAAATTGAGCTCTAGAAAGAAATGCTCTTAGTTTGAAGCATTTGTAGAAGGTTTTTTTGAAGGGCAAGTTGATCTCAAAGCACACAAAACAAGAGCAGAGTGGAAATTAAACATTGATTTTTTTTCCCTCCTAAAAGCAGGTTCAATGTTGTCTTGACTGTTAAGCAAGATGATTGCTGTTACAGTTGTTCCGTTATTTTGCAATGGTTTCTTTTCAGAATTTTGACTAATAATTAGCTTTTAAGATTTGATCTTTCTTCCTTCAAGAAGAAAGTACATAGTTTCAGTATTAATAAAGAATAATGTTTTTTTTTTCACCTTTTCACTTTTTTCACCGACTCAATGTCTCGGACATTGTTATTATTATTATTTTTTTTTCTAAACAATGTGTGCTGAAGGAATTGTTAACTTGATCAGAATTTCAACCACTTTACTTTTTATCTACTTTTACACAAACCAGCATAGCTCTAGTCCAGTCGGCAACATTTTCTGGGCACTTCTGCTGTTTGCTGTTGCACATCTGGCATTCACACGCATGCAGTATTTGCACCAAACATTGGCTTATTCTACCAAATGTATCTTTTTTATTAAAGCAGCACACAAACAATGAGCCATACATCATATGACATGGGTTATTAAGTTGCCACTTGGGAATGTCATGGGCCATGTGTGGCCCTTCTCTGCAAGGCTTATTATTCATTTGGCTTCATGCTTTTTAAAAACTGTTTGGGTGACTTTATCTTTTTTGCATATATATATGGAACACCTTTTTTTCTGCCCAGTGTGTTATAAATTTAGTTAATACAATAAGACTTTTTTTTGTTATTGGGTATTTTAAAAGTTAGTCATTAGTTCTCTGCCGTGTTGTATGTTGTTTCATGTAGCACCAGTGGTTTTGGAGAAACGTTGTTTCATTTCACTATGTACTGCATCAGCTTATATGGTTGAAATGACAATAAAAAGCTTATTGACTTGACTTGACTTGACTTTTTGTAAAACCTACAAACAGTTACTCTGAGATACTCTGAATGTTTCACAGCGGGCCATCAGAAGTTACACCCGAGCTTAGTGCTAGACTATAGAGACAATTATATTTATTTTTTACATTCTGTCTTACACAATGGAAATGTACCTATGCTAAAATTCTAACCCCGTTGATTTTATTTAAGTTAGAGAACCTGTAAAATCGGAGGGTAGCACTGTAGCAAAAGTGGTTAGCACTGTGGTATACTAGTTAGAACGTTGTCGGTTACCATTCTTGAAGAAGTCTGCATGTTCTCCCTGTGATTACGTGGGTTTTCTACAGGTACTCCAATTTCCCCCACAAACATGCAGTTAGGTTCATTGAATAGTCTAAATTCCCCTTAGGTGTGATGCCCTGTGATGGACTGGCGACCTGTCCTGGGTCTACCCCCACCTCTCGCCCAAAGTGCGCTGGAAATAGGCACCGGCAGACCCCCGTGATCCCAAAATGGGAATAAACAGGTTGGAAAATGAATGAATGAAGTTTAAAATCACAGGTTCATCAAATGCTTATTGACCTCGCTGTATAGGTGCCAAAATACTTATGGGATGTCATGAGAGATTAGAGAAAGGTTATGAAAGACACCTGCACCACCTCTTTGTTGATTAAAATCTTCTCTATGAGGGATGTATAAGAGTTGTGTTCCCTCAATGTTCCATGATTATTAGCCTCAGCATTATTGCCTTGATTCTAGTTGGGTTAAGGGTCTCAAACTCCTTCAAGATAATTGCCATATGGGTCATGTATTAGCGAGAACAGGGCATGAGGAACATACTATTATTGAATGAATATTTCAATAAATGTTGCAAAATTGATTAAGTAGAACCACTGAGACTCTGCCCATACGTCTGTGTTCTTATAAGCCATGACAGAAAAATACTGATATGAAAACTCAAGCCCTCGAGCAATCAATGAATGGAATTTGCTTATTTCTTTGCTACAGTTGGTTTCATAAGAGCTAGGTTAAAATCCATGCTGAGAGGGGTTATTGGTAAAAATACAGAGAACCAAGAATTGCTTGAAACAAAATGAGCAAAACAGTTAATTTTAACAAATAATCGTTTATTTTAGAGGAACAAGAGATAATGGAATCTAAGTAATCATAAAATGATACTGACTATCAAGGGATTATTGATTATTTCAAACGCCAGTATCACTGACAGTGTTAATCTAACAAGAAAACTGAGATACCCCCTTCTGATAAATGCTGATTGGTTAAGTCTCACCAACTAAATGTGAAGCTTTGCCCATGTGTCATCTGATTGGCTGTACTCCCTAATTGTAGGCCTTACCCACTCTAGCATAGAAGTGATGTCATGATTCATCATGGGGCTGCATGTTCAGTGGGTGGGGCTATTCCCATCTGCAGTCAGGGGTACTTGAGAAAAGTTGAAGCCAGCAAATAATGTTATTATTATCATTTTGTATTTTGTTCACTGGTATTTTATCATCCAGTTTCTGCAGATCAGTTATGAATCATTTATATAGTAATATTGCAAGAACAGAAAAAATAAAATGAGTTGGAGATGCTTATTATAGAAGGAGACGTGCCATATAAATGCCAAAGTGATCCATTTTCTCCTGAAAGAATAGAATTCTGCTATAATCTGAACCTGAAAAAAAGGTTTTGAAACCTTGAAATTAAATGTGTGAAAATTTAAAGCACCAATAAAAAAGTTGCAACTCTGAAAATAAGTTTTGAAACCTTGAATAATTTTTTGGAAGGCTGAAAAAGGTTTTTAATCTCGGCAAACATAAGTTTGTATTTTTCATAAGTGCAACATGCTAATTACAGAGTTTCATCATCGCATTTGCAGAGATTCAAACCTCTCGTTGCATCCTTACTGTTTTTTAATTGTGTTTCATATTTGGCATGGTTCTCCCACAACATTTAGTTTGCAAAAAACACGTTTGAAACCTTGCTATAGGGCAACTGAAATCTACTGTGCACATGTTTGCTGTGCAAGAAACATTGAAACGTTTTGACTATTTTAAATCACTGTAAACATGTTTGGATTTTGAGTTTAATTTTCAGAGTTTCAAGCCTCTATTGCACCCGTGCTGTTTCAGTTTCAGATGTGTCACTATTCTCCCTCTCCATTTCATGTGCAAATCAGGAGCTGAATTTATTTTTAAATATTGCATGAGTTTTTACTAATTTTGATATGTAGCAAAAAAGAGGACAGTAAAACCTCATTCGCAGCTCCTGTGGTTGTTATAACACTTTTCATTTATTAAATTGCATGTGTTGTGCTGTAAGTTTGATAACTCTCATTTAAAAACATCTTGTTGAGATCGCTGCTTGCAGCTTTTATGTATGTTTATATATATATTAAACATATAACTTATTTCACAACTACTTTGTTCTCATTTTTTGTGTTTGTAGTTATCTATTTGTCATTGATTTCCTTCAAACACCACTGAATGCCCTCAACGCTCAGAACGAAGGACAGACAAGTCTATCAGACACTCAGGTTTTTCCCAGAGCAAAAAGACAATAAATACCCATCTTTTAAATATTTAATCTGCTAAAAGCTGAGATTTAGGGGGTAAATGGCTCAGATCTCCAAATTAAAGGCTTCTAGAGGTTGTTTATATGACATCCATGGAAAGCAATTCATCCAGGGAGCATTGAGACCACTGCAGGATTCCAGCGAGTCGAGTGTGTGTGCATGTGTGTGTGTTTGTGATTGGATTGAGTGTCACCCAGAGATCCCAGTGCATCACTAATGGATCAGAGCAGGCCAGTCGAAGAGCTTCTCCTGCTCCTGAGAGACAATGGTGGCAAATTACCTCCTTGAGTTAAAAAAAGAGCAACACTGGGGGAAAAGATTGAAGTAAAGAGAAGACAGAGAAGGACGACGGTGTCAATTGAAGTACGGTGGGTCATGGGTGTTTGTAAAAAGTAATGTGGGAATAAGAGAGTGATTCTTGGGGTGCAGCGATACAGTGGTTGGCAAACATGGAGGTGTTAAAATGTGAAAGATCCATAAACATACATTTCTTAACATATCGGCTTATGGGTTTTTTTTTTCAATTTCATTGATCTATGCTAAACAATCCTGAAGGACACCACACCTATGCATTTTTTTTAAAACTGCATGTAGTAAATATTTAGTCCCAATTACAGAGCCTCTAATGTAACACCAGCAGGAAAGAAAGCTGCATCATAACTGGTTAAATCGCAAAATGATACAGCTAGTTAAAAATAAAAATAAATAAAAACTCTCACCACTGAAGGTTCGAGGAAACTTTGTCATGGCAATAATGTTTTTTTTTTCCCAAATAGCAAAAGGTTTATTGTTAGACAACACTTTTATTTACACAATGCAGAGGTCAAGAATGACCGGTCTGTCCTGTGCGTGGTATACTAAAAGGTTTGCTAAAAGGTTAATGAAAATGTTTTAGCTTTGCTAATCCAATACCAAAGTAACAGTTTATGCATTTATGGATTTTGGTTCAACATTGACCTAAGCAGTTTGTTACTTGAAAAGACATCCCAAAATAAGCGTGTTTTAAAATCAAATTCACTGTTTCTGCTCTCATTAAAAACAACAAAAAAAACATGGTAATTATCGGTGTTGTCAAAGAGCAAATAGCAGCAAGATCCATGAGAGCGTCACATAATGTGGTTGACCCATGTGATTCATGTGGAGCTCAGCCTGAGGGCTTTTCAACAGCCACCGGCATGATCAGAAGCTCAGAGGACTTTATAATAAACTCAGCGCGCTGTCACTCAAACACAATCACTGATGCAAACAATACCACCGGGATCCTGCTCTAGCAACAATCAGACAAACTAAATCAAAATTCTAACCCAAATGTATTCAGCAGGCTCACGTCACTGTAGAAAACCCATCTTGTACTACAATTTAACTTTTTTTCATGTTCCAATGTTATGTCCCACATAAAATCTGAGTGGTCAACAGCATTGATCAACAGTAATGTGATTAAAAAAGAGACCAAAAATACTAACATAACCATCTGCCATTGCTTTAACAGAAAAGTTTTTTTATTCATGATGTTATACTTTTGATTGTTTAGGCAAAATTCACTTGATAAAGGTTGCATGCAAACGTTTGAACTCATTGGCATTTCTTAAGGGCTTCTGGAGCAAAACCGCACACTGTACATTTAACATGCTGGAAAGTTTAGCAGTATCAAAGAGAGAGCTGAATCACTGCTGCTCTTACATTCAGAACATCAAAGTCTCCAGTGAAAGCTGATGTTGGCAGAACTCACAGCGTCAGTCAGGAATACATCACATTAATATTCAACGGTTCTATTTGAATAGGGCAGTTCTTGCTAACAGGGCCATTTCCTCCAATGAAAAATAAAAAGCTGCTCTTCCTGGAGTTACTTTCTGTGTTGCTCCAATGCATGCCAATGATGATGCAATGATCTTTTTTTAAGACATAGTACTCTTCTGAATTATACTTAGGCCCAAATTCCATTAGTCCCTCTTACGCCTTTTACTTAGACAATGTTGCAGCTCGTCGCAAGAGACTTCTTAACTTATACTTACGAAAGTAAAAGTACATCTGTGTATATCGGTACATTGTGGCATTGTATGTGCGCCCAAAGTGTAAATACAGAGCTCAGTGGGTTCACAAAATAAACCTCTGACAGAGACAGCATGGCGAATGCAGGAGCTCCGTCTTGAGTACGATTTCAGCAGTTGAGGAATCACATGGAAAACTCTTTCCTCCATTTGGATGTCACTTGTGATGGTCGCTTCTCATTAACATAAAGTTAAACATGTTTTAACTTTCATTGCTCATCAGTGGCCACGCCCACAAGCTGTCACCAGCAGTCACTCGGGATGTGGTTGAAAGGGATTGTGTCACTCTGTTGTCTCTTTTGGTCTGCACTTGAAGGGAAGGGGTATCACGATTCTTATTTTTATTATACCTTGATCTTTTCAAGTAGGGCTAAGTAGGAGGGATACTCATATCCATAAAAATGGAACCTAGGGCAAAGGATGCTTCTCTGAAGGTTGCATCTAAACTGTGCAGGGCTGTGGCCCTCCTTGCCCATCTCTGCTATAGAGGGTATGCATTGATGTTACTTTCCCATCAAGTTACGCATCCTCCGCTGAGACTTAGCAATACTGGAAACCCAACAAATTTCCAGATGACCAGCTTTCTCTGGACAAGACCACTATATGTTCTTTCAACACCAAGACAATACACAAAACTAGGTTTATTGGCATTCTGGTTTTTTTTTTTTTAAATTTGATTTCTGTAGGTAACACTGTAACAATTAAAAATTTCATTCTAAATACAAGGGTTACAGAGGTGTCGGTTTGGCCCCCTGGATGATTTTGGAGAGAGAGAGAGAGAGAGAGAGAGAGAGAGAGAGAGAGAGAGAGAGAGAGAGAGTTTCAGAACAAAGCAAAAGCTAAGTCTTATATCAGAGGCAGTTTTTGTGTGAGAAATAAAACAGTAAATAAGCAGTTTTTATGTTATGTTTATTTAAAACTGAAGTGTTGCTTAATTCCTAGAAGAGAACTAAAACTAGTAGAGTTATTTCATTTAACTCCCCGTTTAGTTTGGTAAAACAGAAAGTTTTAGCAAACAGTTTCAATATGACGTGAAAGGTTTGTTTCTGCACTTCTAAAGCACATTATACATTGAGAAAAAGGTAACTGTTTTCTTTGCTAAAAAACAAAAAACCAATAACCAAAAAAATAACCAATGATTATTAATTATGATTTGTCTGGTCCATCCCCCAGAAGCTCAAATTGTGCACCATGCGGCCCGTGAGCTAAAATGAGTTTGACACGCCTCTGTAAAAGGAGATACAGACAAAAGGAGATATAGATATAGAGATATCTATATGAGAAGTAGATGCATTTACCATTTAAAACATGACTGGCTTAATTTTCAATTGAATTTATTCATAACAGAATTACAGCAGATACAAACTGCAATTGAAAAATATTATTTGTGATCTCTTTTTTGTCTGTGTTCAACATTAAAATATACAGTGATACTGACAACTGAGGAACAAAAAAAAAAAAAAATAAAAACATATTTGAATTAATTTTAGATTTCACATCCCAACGAATCTCAATGGAGCAAAAGCCTGGAGTCTCTGAAAATTGTGGTGGCCCATCCATGTTTTAAGCACATGGAAAGTTTTCAACCCAATTTTTGTACTTTCTACAATCTCCGGTTGTTTAGAAATGAGAAGAAACAAATTGCAACAGTTGGGAACTTGTTGCCCATGCATTAGTACACAAATCTGAAATCTAGAAACAATACAGATATTGTTTTTATTTTTCAAAGCTGCCTATTTTTATATTTTTTTCAATCTCAGTCTTTAACAAAAATCCATATCCAGATGATTATTGTTGACCTCACACGAAATTCATTGACAAAAAATTAAAGTGATTTAAAAAAAAAATTATAAATGGATTGAAGTTGTTTCCTTTCCCTGTTTCTTTACATGAAAATACTGTTTTCAAGCATTAAATGAATGTGTAAAACAAATAACTGGACAAACATGAGTTATATTGGATGATAAGAGCAGATGTTTTCTGTGCAGCAGATCAGCTGGATGCCAACATTGTTATTTTTACTAAGCAAATAAAGCCCAGCAATTTCCATCGCAACACCTGGAGTTCCCAAACAGCAGCCCAAATCCCAGAAGAGCCATTCCAAGTAAATAAAAAAAAAACAACAGAATCCCTTGTTTGCTCAACGTCTGCATAGCTGGGGGCCAAGAGTGAGGACTATTGCTCTTATTAAAGAAGTCTTCATAATATTCACATCAAACTCATTAATCTGCAGTGAAGAGTCTGGGTCTAACAGCATGAGACCAGAGGACGTTGTCAGAAAGCTGAGCCTTCAGGTGTGAGATACAGAATATACAAAGATTAAAAGAGAATCACGTAATGTCTTGTGCTGCTCTGGGATTTAACTGTTTTCTTTCACTATTCAGCTTGCTCCTCACTAATCTAAACTGCAAATAGTCTTTTCATTAAACAGTTTAAACATATTATATTTAAAAATAACAAATTAATTCAAATAAACGCTGTTGTTTTCATTCATTTTAAAATAATACTGACATTTCAGTACAAACAATGTACTGGATAATATTGGGATATTATCCAATATATAAATATTGACAATATTTTGGATAATATTGGGAGCTAATTAAATCATGGACACTGGAGGAATGAGAAGTGTAACAAACTAAATACAGGTATTTATTTATAAAATTTCTAAAGAGTGCAAAGCAATATTGTTCCTTTGTGGTAGCACTACACAGCGCTCAACAGTTTTTCTTCAGTAACTGCGGGGTGGAGCCAGGTATCCAGAACCCACAACGACCTTACTGACTGGCATGAAGGTGCATTGTGGAGGACCAAGAAGACTAGGAGTTTCATTGGAGTCAGGGCATGTGAACTGTAGATCTGACGTCATATGGGGTTGTCTCATGATGAAAAAAAATCCATTGGCTTGAATGGTTTCACATGAGGTGATGCGAAAGCAGACGTTCAGATGGAAAGTGAGCCAATATTGGGTCATGTGATGACTCTTGAGCCAACACATTGGCGGCTCAGGTCCGTGAGCTTTTTTGATCACTTAATGTGAAGCAAAGGTACATTTTTAGGATGAAAGTGTTGCTTAAAGTAGATTAGAGAGATTTAATGACGCTGTTTTGTGGGCAAGGAAAGAAATTCCATGATGTTCCATGAATTCATGACAAGAAAAGTGTGACCACCCTATTTGGGGGAGCATGAATGAGCGTTTTAACAGCGGGAGTGCTTATTGAGAGTGATTTGTCTTCAGAAGTGTTTGATGTACATTTGATTTCTGATTGTGTCTCTCTTGAAAATCTTCTTGGTTCCCCAACACAATGCATTCTTTTGCATTCTAAAGTTCAGAAAATACTGCTCACAGATTAGGGTCAAGTTGATGGAAATAGATAATTGCACAAAAATAGTTAAAAAAAACCTGTAAGATAAACCTAACGAAAACCTTAGTAATCTGCTAAAACAGCCAAGTTCAACTTAAATGTATTCATTTTAAACTTTTTATTTCAGGAATTAAAACGAATAAAAAGTATTAAAAGGCATGATACATAAAACATTTTTAAATCTTTTTTCTAGCCTGTCAGCGAATGAATTCCTTTGGGCCTCCTCAGTTGCTTTTGATGAATCCACAGAGCCAATGACATTCTAAAGGAGACAGGCACCTGCTGCTTTCTCTGGTGGATCTTGGCTGAATAAGAACTTATAGAAGCTCTGATATTTTGCTGCTCTGGCTTGAGAAGGGCTGATACTTAATACATTGAGCAGAAGATTATGGGGTTTTAAAGGTATGATGGAGCTTTGCGTATGACAGTGTAAGCAGAAAAGTAAGAGATTAAACTCATCTTGTGTTCATCCACTTTGAACTTTGCCATGAGGCAAACTGTGTGTCATGCTGCATGGAGACCCTATTTTTGATATCCTCTTAAATAATCCTGTACAGACATACAGATATCTAAAGCAGTATTCATCCTCATTTTGATGTAGATTTCTCGAGTTAGACAGAGTTCAAATAAATGTTATTACAAGATGTTGCATTAAATATAACATTCACTCTTTGAACTCTCTGCATGCAAAATGTAAGAAAATCTGCAATTGTCTTTCAGCTTCATTTTAAAGACCCCAAATTGCTGCCATCAGTGCCGTCTAATGAAAAAAAGGGATAACCATTGGATGTACAAAAATTGTGATATGGCTTGTGTTTTTCAAACAAACACAACTGGCTCAAACAAAAAAAAAAAAACACAATGTCACAAAAAGTGGTTGGAACAGTGTATACGGTTTTGTAAATATTTACCTGTTTCTCACATTGTTTCAAAATATTCATATTTTTTTACATTTTCATTAATTTTTTGGAGGATTTATGAAGGTTTATATATGTTTTGATTTTTGCAGTTAAAAAAATGACAAAATGTAATAATTGTTTATTGTTGTGGAATTTTTGTGTAATGTAATGGAAAAAAAAAGAAGCTGAGTTGAAAAAAAAAAAAAAAAAAAAAAAAAAAAACATCAAACACTAGATATACTAGAGGGATTGCCTGGAAAGCTTTCCTGGAAAAAAATGTTGTAAGTCAATTTTTTAAAACATTTTTTTTGTTTCAGAGCAGCACAGCAGAACGCATCATCAGATGTCTTTGATAGTCAGGGGGGCTCAAGGCTCAGGCATGAAGAGGATCTTACACTATTAACCCAATATGAGGCCATATATGGGAACTGTTGGGTGCAAGTGGAGCCAAGTGCAAGTTACTACGTTTGTTTATTGATACATACAGTAACAGCCGCAAGGTTCAGTTCACTCAATAGATCAGAGAAGAAGGCTCGAAGGCAGTGGAGTACTGGAGCTAGCAGATAGCAGCAGTGGAGAGTCTCCCAGATTCCAACAATTGCCTAATGCGGTGATGAAAAAGGGGAAGTTCACTCCTACGCGGTGTGATTCCAGTCTGATGGAAGGTTCAGCTGGGAGCAACTTTGACCTGTGATTTTGCATCATGTAGTACATCTTGAGCCACCACATTGAATCAGGTCTGCGAGCTTTTTGATTAATCATTATGAAGCAAATGTACGTTTTTAGGACATCAGTATTGCATTAAAGTAGATTAGAGAGCATCCTGAAATAACTTAGACAAGATATATAGTGTCACATCTGTTTCCTCTCTGATCATTTTCACCTTTCAGCTGTCCCTCGTTTGATCCTTATTAGCCGTACTATTTACTTCCTCCTTCTTTCCATTTTCCTTACTGGCGTATTAGTTCTCTCTACTGCTAGTACTCGAGACACTCAGTTCAGTTTGCTCTGCTCTTGTGTTGTAGTTTATTTTGGACAATTCTTCCAGACACCCAGAAGACGGTACTTCTGTTGTACTTTGGTTAATAAATTTTGTTACTCACTGCAATTGGGTCCTTCTCAGTCGCTTTCTTGACATATAGATAATTGTCTTTTTTTTAATGATGCTGTTTTGAGGGCGGGACTTAAGAAGGGAGCTTGATTGGACGTCAAAATGCAACATCTGATGTCGAATTAGCAGCAGCTTTTGAATGAAATGCTGAGGGAAGGAAAAATATAACAAAATGACAAACCCTGAACAGGACCTAACAGGAACTTACTCAGATTAAACAGAAATATAGAGTAAAACCTTAAAAAATGTTTGCATTATTATGAGTTTAATAAAAAAAAGCAATAACAAAATAATTGTTATGTGTCTCTTTAGATTTGTTTTTCGTATATCGAACATTTCGGAACTCGAAGCATTCGTATCTCGAGGTACCACTTTACTTTGTTTCAGCATCTCACAAGGGTAGAGGTTGAGAATTAGAAGAAGGGATGGAAATACTGCAAATTGTTAGATTGTATAATTTAAAATGAACTTTTAAACCTGGCAGGTATCTCTATTGAGACAGGGAGACTTTTAAATCTGAAGAAAAGCAACATTCTCCGACCTGTCCAGGGTGTACCCCAGCCTCTTGCCCAATGTGCACTGGAGATGCACCGACAGACCCCTGTTACCCCAAAAAAGGGAATAAGCGGGTTGGAAAATTAATGAAAAGCAACACAAACAAATTATCGATGATTTTCTTCAGAGGGAGCTACGCATGGACTTCAGTAATAATCAACGAATCTATTATTTTTCTTTTTTGTTTATAAACAGAAAAAAAATGTTGACATTTTTAACAAAACACATTAATGGTTTTGCCAATTACATATTGTGAATAAGCTTCTTTGTAGGCTTGTTTCTAATATTTATTTATTCCAATATACAAACTCTCAAGAAAGAGTTATAGATATATAATTATAATAGTTATACATAAGGCAACATAGATTTTCATGACACACCATGCACAACTTCAAATTGGCAAAAATGGAAGTCGCTTTTACTTTTATATACATTTCAGAGAGTTCATAAAAAGAATATGTTCTTTGAAATATTTAATTATAATTAATTATAAGTACTCACTGTATGTAATAAACCTAGGCGCACGTCACAGATTAGAATATTTGTCAAATTTATGGTCACAGGCGTATAAAATAAAGCACCTTTCCAGGTGAGGAGACCATGGGCCACTTCATTGAATTGCAATGTGGTGCTGTGATGGAATGACTGGACTTGTTGCACACATGGCATCCTATCACTACTACACATTCCACAGTCAACTGTCAGTGGTGTTAAACCAAAGTGGAAGAGCATGAGCATGACAGTAACTCAACCATGAAGGGGTAGCCCAGATCAAACTACACTGAGGGGTGTAGTGCCTCACCAGTCGAAGCAGATCTCTTATTTGTGGTGCTTTATTACTGCAGAACTTTTCAGATCCGTACCTTTTCACTGAATTTAAGTGTTGCTTCAAAAATGGTGAGTTATAAACTCTGGATCTGTTCCTCTTATTTAAGCAAGATAGATTGCTTTTGATTTGTTGTTATGGTGTTCTATAATTAAAATAATAATAAAAACACAGTGTTTTGTTGCCTTGTGTGACAAGGTCTGCCTCACGTTACTATGCTGTTCAATGACACACACAGTTCTGATGTTCTTTGGCCAATCTGCTTTTCTTACTCTTGTCAACATGATTTACATCAAAACAGACAGAAGTAATGCCGATTGTTTTCTGACCTATTGGACAACCTGACATGATTTCTGTAGCTTTTTCCACCATGTATTATACCCTCACTGATTGGTCAGAAAGAATTCTCACTGTATGTGTCATTACAGTGTGTGACACAAAAACGTGGTGCAACCACTTCATAATACATAGCCCGGTAACTTTTTGATTATGGACAAATTAGAAGGGGCAGAACATCCTTTTTCTGATTTCGGAAGACCATGTCCGAAATGAGAGACGGTGTGACAAGAGATCACCTAAAAGAACTGGAATGATGTCTCACCATAATGGGCCAAATAAAATGTGATTTAACTATCACAAGACACCCAAGCTCAGTTTACCAACATTACTTTCAATAATGTGCATTGAATAACTGAAACAACACAGCATCAGCTTGAGTTAAAGCTATTGATTTTTAAATTGCCACATGTAGTAAACTGCACCAGTACAACTCCAACATTTCTTGAAAAATAATCTTCGATGGCAACTTTATTATTTCTTGGATGGAAATGATCAAAAATAAATCTTTTGAAAGGTAATTGTTTTTACAAGCACCTTATTGTAAAAAAAAAGCATTTAAATTATCTCGCTCTCTTGTGACAATGAATGCAAAGTGAGTGAGCTATAAATAGAAGAAGCTGCTGAAGAAATATCAACTCCAATGTATTTCTGATTTCTTTGCCTTCCCTGATAACTTGTGGCACCCCAGGAGCAGGGATGCATGAGACTTTGAAAACCTCAGCATTAGCAAATATCTAAAACAATAAACAAGGTCTCTGCAAATAAAAAATAAAATATGTGAGCATAATCTCTGTAGTGTGTGAATATGGTCACTGAAGCATGCAGTCACTGTTTATGCCTCATTAAACCTTCATTTTATTCTCTGTCTGTGTGGACCCATCATCTGTGGCCTAAATTGAAAACAGGAAAGCATGATATGAGGTTTTAAGGTAAAAAAAAAACTGACATTGATTTGTAAACGTTTACCTGAAAACAGAGAGGCACAAAGTCCACACGGAAGACATTGGTACAGTCTGCAGAGTTACAGATGCTGGAAGCAACGTTTAAGAAGGTATCACAGAAAATGCTACTTTATTCCTTTGAAACACTTAGAATGGCATATAGCCAACAAACTGCATAGAGAGAGAGAGGGATAAAGGAGTAGGAGGAAGGGGGAATGGAAATTCCTGAGTGAGAATTCCTGCATGTCTCTTCCTCAGGAGAAGCAGAAGAAGGGGAGATGTATGTAAGTCAGCTTCATTTAACGTTGGGATAATCATTTTAACCCTCCTGTTGTCTTCATATTCTGTATACACCCCTTGTCTTCCCGGGTCAAAATGACCCGTCTTCACTAAATCCCCAATATAAACAGTTTATTTGAATTTTAAAACACCAAAAATTTTTTGCCATGCAGCAAAATTAATCACAAAATGTGTGAAAACTTTAGTTTTCCCTCTTCACCTGCATATCTATAGCTTTAGAAACAAAAGAAATGTGCAAAAAGGATTTTAATGGATTTTATTCATCTCAACGAGTCAGATTTCTGATTTTCCCCCAAATTGCCAGCTTGATCCTCAGGTTGATCAGTAGTTTCTGCACTCTGTATAGCTTTGACAACTGCTGCAGAGGCTTCTGTGCGGGGGACATGCTTCCTTCTTTTGAAGAGTGGAGTTACAAGTGCCTTTCCTAGCTGCTCCAAGAACACCCTCCTCTTGTTCTGCTTACGAGGCATCCCAAGGATGGGTTGATCTCTCTCCAAATCACTAAAGCATTGTGGGAGGAAACATCAATGATGTTGTGAAAGATGACCAGGGGCCAGCGGGCAGTCATCTTTCTGCAGCTGTATGTCCCAATCACCTTATCAAGGTTGTCCACACCTCCTTTGTTACAGTTGTAGTCTAGGATTATATTCCTGTCCTCACGATCGCTAATGCCAGCTTCTTTGTGCAGTGTACTCAGAAGAACTACATTTCTTTTTTTTCTACCATATTACCATATACCATGATACCATATTTTGCTGGCTTGCTGGGCATATAAAGCAAAGTCTCTATTTCAGCTTCAGCATTTTTTTCTTCTGAAGATGATTTGTCATGCTCTGGGTTGTATTCCTCCCCATCTTCTTCTTCTGATACATCCTCCACTTCCTCCTCTGAATCAGAGTTGTCTTGCTGGACATCTGAAAAAATCAGCTCTAGAGCCTTTTGGACGTTATAATACGCACTCATGGCTTCAGCACAGAGAGAATTCAAGGTAATGTCACCTGCAACACCTTTATAACTTCTGGAAATCCACAAATCAAAAGCACTGTCTACGAGAAGGCCACCTGTCTTGTCTACGTCTGCTACTGCTTATTTACATCTGCTAGTGATTGATCTGCAATAGAACTAAAACATTCACACATTTTGGGGTATGTAAATAACTCTGTGACCATGATTTTAATTAAATTTCACTGTCGGGTCATTTTGACCCGAAGACGACCTTTGTACCTTTTTTTGCACAGCATGCATGATAATGTAAATAAAGTCAATATTTCACTTTTTCTAAAGTTTGGGTCAATCTAGGAAAAGTCATAAAATTTCAAGTTAAAAAATTATGTTTAAGTTGATTTTTTAGGGGGTTTTAACACAGCTAAGGGTCATTCTGACCCGAAGACAACAGGAGGGTTAATTCCTAAGGAAGTGATGTAACTTCCTGTTTGTTATGCAACTTCTTGTTCTATCTCAGAACAATATGATTATTACAGCAATTACAGCATACATAAATGTTTTCAACTTCTCTGGCAGCAACAGGGGATGCTAGTGTTTTAATTATGTGTAGGGGAACAATAAGGTAAAACGTACTTTAGTAAAGTTATAATTAGAAAGTTATTCAAACAAGTTTATTCAATGTCTAGAACATTAATTCAGAACTTTGAATGATTTTAACCCTTGTGAACTAATTGTCTGCAAATATATACAATCAGTGATATTCAAAGGGGAAAATGGTTTAAGATATTTCTCCCAGAGGAGATGGTTGAAGAATAAAGAGTCCAGTGCCAGAGGTTTCTACTCTTAAAGTTGGGTAGCTTTTGGATGACAAAAAAAAAAACATTGTTATAAGTGAATTTATCTCTGTTTAGACAACTGTGAGCATGTTGCACTTGATGAAAGGACGTCGTTATTCTGAGATCTTCTGGAAAATTATGTTAGATTAGCATGAAGTTGGTCCAAAGTTTCGCTCCGAAGTTTCATGTGAGAACGCGCCTTGACCGAAAACCATAGGTGCCAACAGGATATCACACATCTGTCTTAACAGTTTCACAATGCCAAATTGGATCTGTTTTTGCAAAGAGAACGACCAGTGAAATCTGACTCTTTTGACAGAAAAGAGCCACTCATTTGAAAGCAACTGCGCACAGTAAACAGGGAAGAAATACAGCACCACAAATCCTCTTTTTTCTTCACATTTCTTCAGATCAGCCACCAACAGAATAAACTATTGGACATCCATGATTTTTTTTTGTGTGCGTTCTTTGATTTCTTCTCTGTCTATGTCTTCTTCTTTCCTGTTTCCCAGTGTGGCGTGGAGTGCACCTGTTGTACTGCGAACGCAATCTTCAGGCAGGGAGTGTCATTGCATCAATATTTCCTGAACCCGAAGAGCGGCCTGCTGTGAAGCCATCCAAAGATTTAGTTTGCCGGATGTAGCAACACGCTGAACACAACATTTCAGGAAGAACGTCTCAGGTTACGTATGTAACCAAGGTTCCCTGAGGGAACGAGACGCTGCGTCGTAACGCTATGGGGAACGCTCGCTGCGTTTCCGGCTTGAACTATGTGTAAAATCTCGTCCAATCGACAGGCGTGACGTCATCCGAGCGCGGCGACGCACCCGGAAGTGCGCCGCATAAAGAGCCAGCGATGGAGACGGCAATCAGCTTTGAAGCACCGTAAGCGCTGTCAGTACACGGGAGGCGTGGCCTGGAGACGCAGCGTCTCGTTCCCTCAGGGAACCTTGGTTACATACGTAACCTGAGATGTTCCCTTTCAGGAACTCGAGCTGCGTCGTAACGCTATGGGGAACGAGTGTCAAAACACACCACGCGGCCCTGGAACTGACCATTATTTCTCTAGGAGACGGCCGTCCGCAGTACCGCAGGTCCAGGGGAACTATCAATGTCCAGGCTATAAAAGCGGGCAAAAGTTAAAGGCGTGGACCATCCCGCAGCGTCACACGTCCCGTATAGAGACTCCAGAGGACAGAGCTGTAGATGCCGCCACACCTCTAGTAGAGTGAGCCTTGATCCCGAAGGGGGCCGGAAGACCGGAGGAGGTATAGGAAGAGGCAATAGCGTCCACAATCCATCTGCTCAAAGACTGCAGATTAGCAGGAAAACCCTTTCTGTGGGGGCCATAGCAAACAAATAGTTGATCCGAGACCCGAAACTGAGCCGTGCGTCTGACGTAAATATCCAGAGCGGGGCAGATATTATTAAGGAGCTCCTGCACAGGGGACTCAAATGGAGGAGGGTAGAATGCCCGTAATCGTATGGGCCTAGGGGCAGCAAAAGACACCGTAGGCAGATAGCCTGGCCTAGGGCGCAGAATAGCGCTAGCCATACCAGGGAAGAATTCAAGGCACGAGGGGGAGACAGAGAGAGCGTGCAAGTCCCCAACCCGTTTAAGTGAGGTAATGGCGAGTAGGAATGCCGTTTTGATTGTCATGAAGCGCAGAGGAATGTCGTTCAAAGGCTCAAAGGGAGGACCTTTCAAGGCTTCCAAAACAATTGCCAAATCCCATACCGGAACTCTAGGACGAACCAGTGGCCTCAGCCACCTGGCACCGGGGAGGAAGAGGGAAACAAGGGGGGACCTGCCCAAGGGACGCCCATCCACCGGGGCATGGCAGGCCGAGATGGTTGCTACATAAATTTTAATAGTAGATGCCGAACGCCCTTTGGTGAATTGAACCTGCAAAAATTCCAGCACTGACCCCACACGGCAGTGGACTGGATTCAAGGAGTGAGAAGCGCACCATGCAGAGAACAGTCGCCACCTCGCGGCATAAGCCCTCCTCGTAGCGGGAGCCCTGGAGTGGAGCATGGTCTCAACAACCTCGGCTGAGAGGCCGGAAGCTAAGAGTTGTGCCCCCTCAGGGGCCACAGCCACAGCCTCCAAAGCTCCGGACGGGGATGCACCACCGTCCCGTCCCGCTGAGAGAGAAGGTCCCGACAGACTGGGATTTCCCACGGCTCGCCGTCCAGCAAGGTCAGTAGGTCCGTGAACCACGGCTGACCTGGCCATCGGGGCGCCACCAGGAGGAGGCGAACGCCATCCTGACGTACCCTCTCCAGGACTCCTGGAAGCAGTGCTACAGGGGGAAAGGCGTACAGGGGAAGCCTCGGCCACTCCTGCGCCATGGCATCCAGCCCTAGAGGAGAAGGAGGATTGAGAGAGAGCCAGAGGGGACAATGCGAGGACTCCCGGGTTGCAAAGAGATCCACTTGAGCTCTGTAATACTTCTCCCATATCAACTCCACCACCTCCGGGAGGAGACGCCACTCCCCTGGCGTCGGTCCCAGGCGCGACAGAGCATCTGCCTCCACGTTCAACCGACCCGGAACGTGAGATGCTCGAAGGGAGCAGAGCTTGTCCTGGGTCCACAGGAGGATGCGACGGGCTAAATTGTAAAGGCGCCGCGAGCGCAAACCCCCTTGTCAGTTGATGTAGGCCACCACGGACATATTGTCTGTGCAAATCAGCACGTGGCGGCCCCTGATGTCGGGTAGGAAGTGCAGCAGAGAACGAAACACGGCCAGCAACTCCAGGCAGTTGATATGCCATGAGAGCAGGGGCTGATCCCACTGACCGTGGGCAGGGTGGTTCCCGAGCACCGCCCCCCACCCCGTGCTGGACGCGTCCGTGGTGATGGTCACCCGACGGCACGGTATCCCCAGCACAGGACCCTGGGACAGGAACGCAGGGTTTCTCCAAGGGGCCAAGGCACGAAGAGCCCGCTGCGTGACCTTGATAAGCCGGAGCGGATTGCCCCGGGGAGAGAACCCCGTACTCCTCAGCCACCACTGCAGGGGCCTCATATGAAGGAGTCCGAGCGGAATTATTGTGGACGCGGATGCCATGAGGCCAAGCAGCCGCTGGAACTGCCGAACTGTCAGTGGGTGGCCCAGTCTCGCCCTCCTGAGTGTCTCCAGGATTGTAGAGATCCGAGCCTGAGACAGGCGTGCTCGCATGGAGGTGGAATCCCATATGATGCCCAAAAAGGTGGACTTCTGAGCCGGGGAAAGCACGCTCTTGCGGGGATTCAGCCGAAAACCCAGGACCTCCATGTGAGTGAGAACAACATCTCGATGTTGGACTGCTTCCAGCTCTGAACGAGCCAGAACCCACCAATCGTCTATATAATTGAGGATGCGGATGCCCTGTAGTCTCAAGGGAGCCAGGGCCGCGTCCACACATTTGGTGAAGGTCCTTGGTGAGAGCGATAGGCCGAAAGGAAGTACTCGGAACTGAAAAGCCGTGCCCCCTACGGCGAACCGAAGAAACTTTCTGTGAGAAAGACATATAGAGACATGAAAGTAGGCGTCTTTGAGATCGATGGAAACGAACCAATCGCCATACTTTATCTGCGCCACAACCTGCTTGATAGTGAGCATCTTGAACGGCAACCTCATGGTGCGACAGTTCAAGAGCCGCAGATCGAGAATGGGGCGCATGCCCCCGTCCTTCTTCTGGACCAAGAAATACCGGTTGTAAAACCCAGAGTGGCTTTCGTGCGTGGGAACCACCTCGATGGCTCCTTTGTAAAGTAGGGTGCGTATTTCCTGGTCCATGGCCAGAGCTTGGGAGGGATCTGGAGTATTGCTGGGTAGAACCCCAGTGAACCGGGGGGCCCTGGACCGAAATTGGATTCTGTAACCCAGAGTCACAACCCGCAAGACCCACTGGGAGACGCCCGGAAGGCTGGACCAAGCCTCTGCAAAGTGACTCAGGGGAACCAACCTCTCGAGGTTGGTCTCTGGTGCTCGACGGGTATCGGCTCCTGATAGGGGCGCGGGACTCCTCGGAGGACCCGATTTGAACCTGCACTGAAGCCCTAGCGGTGGCAGGGATAGTGAAAACATGTGTTGAGGGGGTCGCCGAAAAACGACGGGCTTGTTTCCATGAAGCACGTCGCTCGACCTCAGTAAAGCCGGAGACCCCCCCTGCCCATCAGGAGCGCTTCGCCGCAGCCCGTTTATTGAAAATGACGGTCCTCAGATCCGCCATTTCCTTGGGCCTGGGCCGATGTTGCCGCCCCTCGGGAGGGGCACGGGCGGCAACGCTCTGCTTCTGGGTCTCCCTATATCCAGAAGTGGCAGCTTTCGGAGTCTGCTCCCGTCCAGCAT
>SRMA01027327.1:206574-230319 GCA_007224835.1 Danionella cerebrum
ATGTCTCTATGATTCTCCTAAGCTGAGATAGGGCCACGCCATATTGGTTGCTATGGTAACCAGTCTGGTTGCTATGGAGGTGTCATTGACATAATATAATGTTTCAGCTGTCAGTATGGGTGAAGCTTACCAGCCCCCAAGTCTCTAGCATTTTCCTAAGCTAAGATAGAGATGTGGCAATATAGTTGCTATGGTAAACAATTTGGTTGCTATGGAGGAGTTAGTGACATCATGTTGTAATCTACTTTCCATTTAGGCTAATATAAAGCAACCCCCATGTCTCTACTGTGTTCCGTTTAGAAGATATTTGACATTGAAAGTTATGTCAAAAAGTGGGTGTGGCTTAATTAATTTATGTTAATTCACAAGCAATGATGGGCTGGATAAGTAATTTGCTTCCTTAATGCTCCTATGACTTTCCAGTGTCAATCAATTACAGAGGCTCTTTTACAATAGGATCTATAGGGTTCATGCTCCATTCATTTCAATGGGCCATTGAAAGTCTATGAGACACCTTTGACCTACTTATTTGAAATCAGCTGCACCTGGAGTCATCAACTGCCAGATTTTCAAACGATGGCAAATCTGCTGGAGAAAATCCGATTTCCATGCCTCAAACAAATAAGATTATAGAAGAACCGTAAGACATATCGAAATGATTCTTTCTTTGTCAGAAGCAGAAGACCCTAACGAAGAGAATGCTGTAATTTTTGTGAGGGTGTGATTAGAAATAAAAAAGTTATGGCGAGCTACAAATAGCCTTCATTTGATTCTGTGCAACTGCTCATTTCAGAGAAATCCATACCCTCAAACAAATAAGGATCACGAAAGAATGACCAGAGTTATTGAAATATTTCTTTTACTGTTAGAATCCCAAGATTTTAAGGAAGAGAATGGTGTAAATTTTGTGAAGCTGTGATAAAGTGTGAATGATTTATGGCGAGTTAAAATAGCCTGCGATTGAGATTTTAAACAGAGTCCACCAGAATTTTTGAATGGAGGTGAATGGAGCAATTATGTGCACTCGTTGTGGTTTAGGCCACCTGGAGTAAAAACCGTGTGTTTTTTAAAAATGAAAACAGCACCAACTGAAAGAGGACAAAAATCTCTACCATTTAGGTATAAAATGTGTGTGTAAAGGTTAATTTTTAGTTGAGAAAACAGTGCAAGTACCAACAAGACTGAGCTTGCTCGAAGTTAGAGTGAGCGATGACATCACCACTCTAGGGCTCCCATAGGGAATGACTTGGGCGATTTTTGGGCCGAAATTCGCGATTTTTACGGAAACCGCTGGTCAAATCGGTCCGAAGAGATATAGCAACAAACTACATAACAGCTTTGAGGTGTGTGGAAAGTTTCGTGCTGTAGCTCGAACGGGCTAGGAGGAGTAGGGTTAAGAATTTTTGTCAGAAGAAAAGAGAAGAAGAAGAATAATAAGTTTAGGAGAGATAACAATATGTTGGCTTTGCAAGCCAACATAATGAGATAACAATATGTTGGCTTTGCAAGCAAGCCAACATAAATATATAAGCAATACTCTGTTTCTAATAAATATATGCAACATTATAAATAAATATATAAACAATACTCGGTTTCTAATAAATATATGCAACATTAAATATATTTAACGTTTTACATAAAAAAAATATGGGAAAATGATTATATTATATAAAAAAATTTTTAAAAATCTAAACAAATTAAAGAACAATATATAAAGACACAGCCAACGTAAGACACAAGTGCAAATATATAAATAGTTAAAATTGTTGTTTGCCTGAAAACAGGTTTACAACACAGGTAAAAACACTGGAAATGTTAACAGAAGAAAATATTTACAGAACAAAACTCTTAAAAAAGAATATTGCGGCTACGGCAAAGAGTCCAAGGCTGCATCCACAGCCTTTTTAAAGTCTT
The DNA here is from genome assembly GCA_007224835.1 of Danionella cerebrum. Classification (NCBI taxonomy): domain Eukaryota; kingdom Metazoa; phylum Chordata; class Actinopteri; order Cypriniformes; family Danionidae; genus Danionella; species Danionella cerebrum. The sequence goes on from SRMA01027327.1 coordinate 208,489, forward strand.
CAAAGGTCCCATATGTCTTTCCAGAAAAGCCTTTGGAAGTGGATGCTTTCATCAGCTCACAGTAGGTCTTTTTTCTGTATTTCCTGTGTCCCTGACTGGGTTGGCGGCACAGTAGACACAAGAACACTTTCAGTGCTGGATGGTGTTCTATGGCACTGCCCTCAGCTTTTCTCCTCTTGTATACAGTGGACCTTGCTGGAGACACCAGGCGGACACCAGAAGGACCTGCAAGGGGTATATCCAAGAGCTGACTACATGTCCCTGTTGCCTGGAACACTGCTCGATCCCCGTGGACAATTTCAGGTAATGTGGAAGTGGGAGCAACAGAATAGAGGTGCACCGGTGTTGGCTGAGGGGGAGCTGCTGGTTGGGGAGGCACGGGTAATGGCTGAGTGGGAGCAACAGAATAGAGGTGCACAGGTATTGGCTGAGGGGGAGCTTCTGGTTGGGGAGGCACGGGTAATGGCTGAGTTAGACGAGAGGCTGGTACAGATGAAGGGTGTTGTGACCTAGATTTAAGTGCTCTGGTTCCGGCCAAGGATGGCATGAGGTCATAGCACACTGTGGGGCGGCTGGTACTAGGTCTTTCATCTGGAAGTTCAGTGGCAGGTGGTTGGCCCGTGTCTGAAACACTTTGGTGACGTCGCAAAACACCCCATCCCAGATCGGTTACATTTGTGGCAGAAAGAGCTTCCTGTCTCCTGATGAACTCACCGACACACTTTGAGTTGATCTTCAAGATCGGAATGCCAAGTTTGCTGAGTTCTGGGTCATCCACAGTGATCCTCTGCTGCACACGCTGGTACATTTTGGTTATACAATGTTTCACCGGTGACCCTTTACGTTTTCCCCCACAGCCAGGATGAAGCCAAAGCTGTTTGATGACGCAGTACATCAGCCGGTTCTTCCTGGCGTCAATCAGGTGGGCAGCGGAGTATCGCTTGCTAAATTTTAGTTTTTGCACAAGTGACGACTCTGCTGGATCTCCTTTGGTGTGGCCAAACAAAGCATTCCCCCAGCGTGCTGAATAAAGGCTGTCGAAATGCTGGATGCTCCGGTCGTGAATGTCAAGCTTGTTCCAAGCTCTGAGGACCCTCTGCCTGTTGGTGTCAGTAATGGCGAGCTTTCCTTCCTCCAAAGCAATCTCAACAAGGACCTGACTCAGCTCCTCTACTTCTCCGTAACCGGGGAGATGATTTGGGCCACACACATCCTCCACGCAAGGGTCAAACTCCTCAGCCACTGTTTGGTCAGTTAGACGCAAGGTGTTCTTCATCGGTGTCAAAGTGTCAGCCTCGATCTCAGAGTTGTAGCCTGCATCTCCCTCCTCCTCCTCTGATGGAGCAGTGGACACCACCTCTTCTTCCTGTTCGCTGGCTTGAAGAGTCTCTATCGTCTGAGCGTACTGATCGGGAGCATTGAATGGCTCTGATGACTGAGCAAACAGATACTCCAAACCGATACGCTCATCACCAGGAGGAACAGGGGCCCTGTAGTTTGCCTCCTCCACCTCACCGAACAGCTCCTGGCACCTTTGGTTCAGCCGATTAACCAGAGGCGATGCATAGACCATGTGTTTTCTTCCCTTTTGACCTCCGACACTTGCCGACTCCCTATCAGCATTCCAGCGCGCAATGCCAGCCAACAGATAGACTTGGAAGGGCACTGCACCACAGTGGGGACCTGGGATCATTCTGGGGAGAAACGAATGAAAGCCTTCCAGACTGTTGCTTCCTCTCACTGTGGTGTACTGAGGAAGAAGGACACCATTGCGGGTGACATACTTTTTGATGGTGTACATGTTCCTCCCTGGAGGGTCCTGGATGCATTCCAGGTGCTTCTTTTGGTTCTCCCAGACATGGTTAATGGTTGCAGAGTCTTTAAAAAGATGCACCTGGTTTTCATCCATCCCTGCTGGTCCTTTAAGGATGTCGATTGCACTCTGGACTCGTGCACACGTCTCCTGGGCTCCAACTGTGATCCGCCGGGTGTGATGTGCAAGATCTGCTTTGCTGACGTGCCTGTTGATGATCTGACTGTCAGTCAACGAAGCCAACCTTCCTTGGCAGCCACAGCGTATTGCCTCAACCAGAAGTGCAAGGTCATCCTTATTGAAGGCAAAAACGGCAGCAGAGAGTGCTGACTTGAACAGAGCATATTTGGCATGATGGTCTGTCCGGAGCGCTGCTTCGAATCTGTGGATCCAATGGAAGATGTCAAGCCGCACCAGCATACCCCTGTCAGTCCAATGTGGGGCCATCGACCCACGCGACGTGCAAATTTCTGCGTGGACTCTTAGACTATATAGCAATGCGATTGGTCAAATGTAATAAATTGAAATTCACCCGCTCAAACGTACAAAATAATTCCTTCAGATTTCATTACGAAATAATTGTAATTTCTGTTCTTCACCTGCTCAGTCTCTATTTGTATTTTATTTATTTTTTGTCTCCTGTGTTTATTACACAGTCAACATTTTTAACGTTTTATTATATTATTGATTTAATACCTAAAAGTTACACTATGATTAATATGAATTTACCAAATAACAGCTATTTTTAGAACACATATTTGTGTGTTTGGGTTTGTGATTGAATAAATATTTCAGACAAACTAGACAGACAAGTTGTTTCTTAAAAGTCAAAATGTTTAATAAATATAAAAATACACAATAGCTGTAATAAATAGATTCAACATCTTAAAATCCACAATATTTTTGTTACTAATAAATATATTCAACCATATTAAATAAATAAATGTATAAAACTTTCTCTTTGCTTCTAATAAGCATTCAACATTATAAATACATAAATATATAAGCAATACTCTGTTTCTACTAAATATATTCAACATTATAAATAAATATATAAGCAATACTCTGTTTCTAATAAATATATGCAACATTATAAATAAATATATACACAATACTCGGTTTCTAATAAATATATGCAACATTAAATATATTTAACGTTTTACATAAAAAAAATATGGGAAAATGATTATATTATATAAAAAATTTTTGAAAAATCTAAACAAATTAAAGAACAATATATAAAGACACAGCCAACGTAAGACACAAGTGCAAATATATAAATAGTTAAAATTGTTGTTTGCCTGAAAACAGGTTTACAACACAGGTAAAAACACTGGAAATGTTAACAGAAGAAAATATTTACAGAACAAAACTCTTAAAAAAGAATATTGCGGCTACGGCAAAGAGTCCAAGGCTGCATCCACAGCCTTTTTAAAGTCTTCAAAAGTCCCATATGTCTTTCCAGAAAAGCCTTTGGAAGTGGATGCTTTCATCAGCTCACAGTAGGTCTTTTTTCTGTATTTCCTGTGTCCCTGACTGGGTTGGCGGCACAGTAGACACAAGATCACTTTCAGTGCTGGATGGTGTTCTATGGCACTGCCCTCAGCTTTTCTCCTCTTGTATACAGTGGACCTTGCTGGAGACACCAGGCGGACACCAGAAGGACCTGCAAGGGGTATATCCAAAAGCTGACTACATGTCCCTGTTGCCTGGAACACTGCTCGATCCCCGTGGACAATTTCAGGTAATGTGGAAGTGGGAGCAACAGAATAGAGGTGCACCGGTGTTGGCTGAAGGGGAGCTGCTGGTTGGGGAGGCACGGGTAATGGCTGAGTGGGAGCAACAGAATAGAGGTGCACCGGTATTGGCTGAGGGTGAGCTTCTGGTTGGGGAGGCACGGGTAATGGCTGAGTTAGACGAGAGGCTGGTACAGATGAAGGGTGTTGTGACCTAGATTTAAGTGCTCTGGTTCCGGCCAAGGATGGCATGAGGTCATAGCACACTGTGGGGCGGCTGGTACCAGGTCTTTCATCTGGAAGTTCAGTGGCAGGTGGTTGGCCCGTGTCTGAAACACTTTGGTGACGTCGCAAAACACCCCATCCCTGATCGGTTACATTTGTGGCAGAAAGAGCTTCCTGTCTCCTGATGAACTCACTGACACTCTTTGAGTTGATCTTCAAGATCGGAATGCCAAGTTTGCTGAGTTCTGGGTCATCCACAGTGATCCTCTGCTGCACACGCTGGTACATTTTGGTTATACAATGTTTCACCGGTGACCCTTTACGTTTTCCCCCACAGCCAGGATGAAGCCAAAGCTGTTTGATGACAGTTGCCTATCTTGTGGAACAGTTTTGTCCAAAATGTTGAGCACTGGCATCAATGGATCCATGGCAATGAAACTTCCTGAGGTAAAGATGTCTTAGAAACAATATTAATGTTTAAAAACACAATTTGCTTCAATTGTTAGTTAGTAATTACAATGTAATAGCAACTATTCATTGATGTTTCTAATATAATCACTACCGGTAATTCTTTTCCAGTTCACTAATCATTGTTTGACACTTTACACAAATGTAACATTACTTAAAAATATATTTGCTAAGTATTGTGCAAAATACACATTTAATGGTTCAATGCAAATAATGAATGAAATTCACGATAGAAATACAAACACACACACACGCACACGCACACACACACACATATATATATAAATAAGTGAATTTCTTCATTCATAATTCGCATCGAACCATTAAATGTGTATTTTGCACAATACTTAGCAAATGTAATATTTATTAATATATTCACAGTTCAAAATTCTTCGTTTATTAACACTATTCCACTTTTTACTTCTCAAACGACATTAAAACTTCTTGAAACATATTAATAGCACACAATGAAACTCATGATGTGAACACGTATCGCTTCAGAACTCGAGGTAACCTTTATTGACGTAAAGTTATGTGTTCAATGTAAATTTTTACCTCAGGAGCTGGATGAAGTGATTTGCAAGGTGAGCTTGACGGCAAACTTCTAAAACAACCTCGATCCCAGGCGTTTAAATTTGCACAATCGAAAATGGATCCTTTTTCCTCGTATTCTAGCGGCAATTAACTCAAAATAAACCAATTTTTGTATTTAATAATCGAGCGTGGATTTTTGACGGGCGCTCTCGTGATTGGTGGTCGACAATTGAGATGGGCGGACGCTCAGGCATTACTGTAGACAGCTCTGCTCTCCGATTGGATGAGAGTCTACGACGGGAGCGAGGGCGGGCTCTCGGGGCGAACCGTAGACAGATCGCCGCTCCGATTGGACGAGAGGGGGGCGGGCTCTCTGGCCGAACCGTAGACTGCCCGGCGCTCCGATTGGTCGAGAGTCTACGGCGAGGGGAGGGCGGGCTCTCGTGCCGAACCGTAGACGGCTCTGTCCTCCGATTGGTCGAGAGTCTACGGTCTACGCTCGCCGTGGACCCGAACCGTAGACAGTCCGGCGATAGGATTGGACGAGAGTCTACGGCGGTCGCGCACGCCGTAGACTCTTGGCCAATGGGCGCGCCGAACTGTCTACGGTCCGGAATGCACTTACCGCGGGAGGACCTCTATGTGGGAATCTCGACTGCATAATTTCTGGTAGTGGGGGACTGCGTTCGCGCTCTCCCCTGATCTCACGGTTAAAAACAGAATTACGTTTGTCAGAGTATTGTTAATCCGCTAGTGTATTAATAATAACTACCTTCCTGTTGTCACTCTGTTAACACATACTTATCCTACTATTCCAGGATAATACACATTTCTCATACTACTAATCTGCAGTTGGTCAAAGTACAAGATTAAAACTTTCTCCCCTGGTTAAAATGTTAAAGAAAGACCATTAAGTGCTTCGACGTTTTAATTTTTCATTCAACTTGTGAACAGACTTTTTTTATTCATTGTTTTGAACTCCTTTACAAGTTTCTGAGATATCGTGTGACTTCAGATAATCATATAACCAATAGGTTGTAAAAAATCACAAGCTAGAGGTTACTCTGTATACAACACCATTATATTATACCTGGATTTCACGCTTTTCTCATACTTTAAATCTGTTCGCAACAAGAAGCTAATCAATAATGTGTTAATTACAACCAGTTTGGTTTTACCTACTAAAAACATCTTATTTGTGATCTAGCAAATGTGATGAGAATTTTTAATGTAATGCCTCCATCTAGTGGTCATTTTGAGAAATGTAACTTGAGAAACTTTTGAGAGTATACGTCATACTTTAAGTACCGCCCCTCTGACTATAACTCAGGTGAAAAGCGAGAGAACGCTCTCTTTTTTGGCTTCTCTCTACTTCCGACGCTTAGACCTTTTTTAGGCTCGGGGTTCTTCTTCCACACGGTTAACACGTGTGTTAAGATGCTATTGATTGTTAAATCTTTGTAATAAATAGCCGCATTTGCTGTGTTCTCACTCAAACGGTCTCCAGTGTTCATTATCAATTAAGAAAGTATATTTTCTATAACATTTTGGCGTCCTTGGAAATTTCGAACCAAACCAAACACTTTTTGGAGTCGAATGAATGAATCTCGTCTGATGCGACGTGAGAAGTCACGTGCATGAATGGAATTCCTGTTCCTGGACAGAGGAGGAGAAGTCTGATTTGGCCGATCAGCATATATCTGTTCAGCGTTGGATTCAAAGGCGAGTAAAATTCTAATATCTCAGTTATTAATTTTTACACGCACTAGTTTTGAGTTGAATGGTTGTCAGGGATGCAATACAAGGAGGACCCAGATGCGAGTGGCAGTAAACAGTTTATTCTTTTCCAGCAAAATCCAAACAACTCGAAGGGAAAAAACTTAAACTACCCCGAAGGGGAAAACAAGCAACAAAATACCAAACGAGTATAATCCGGGCAGATGCGGGATCGGCGTCTCTCCACACGCCTCCAGAACTCAAACAGTCTGTAAAAATAGAGAGAGAGGTTGCTGGATGAGGAATCCTAACAATGAAGATCTCCAGGGGAAACAAAACGGCCGAATCCACACAAAATGTAACAGGACAAGACAGAGGTAAGTGCAATGGAACTTTTCATAGTAATCTGCTCATAAAACTAGAAGGAAACTGGGACTTATGAAGGAGTAGTGATCAAGTGCGCGCACCTGCTAGCACTAATGGTAGTAATGAGCTGAGTGAAGACGCGGGGTGACAGATCAACAATAACAAGGAACGAGACGGTGGTAAGACAATCAAAAATTAACAAAACCTAACAGTGCCCCCACTCTTAACGAGCGCCTCCAGGCGCTAAGGGGTGTTTAGAATAGTAGTCTCTAATAAGAGACTGATCAAGGATGTCACGCGAGGGTATCCAACTCCTCTCCTCAGGACCGTAACCCTCCCAATCGACTAAGAATTGTAACCCCCGCCCCCGTCTCCTGACATCCAACAATTTCCTGACCCGATAAATAGGAGCGCCGTCAGAGACAATGTCAGTCTGCGTAACGGGAAGGGGATGAAGCGCAGAGCGCAACAATGGTTTAATGCGGGATACGTGAAACACTGGGTGTATCCGCGCGAGGGAAGCTGGCAGGCGCAGTCGGACGGCGGTGGGGCTGATCACTTTGATGATCGAGAACGGACCGATGAAGCGTGGGGCTAATTTGCGCGAGGGGTGTTTGAGAGGCAAATCTTGCGTCGAGAGCCAAACTTTCTGGCCGCTAACGTAACGTGGAGTGGGAGCGCGATGACGATTAGCGAAACGACACATCTGGTTATTAGATCGTTTTAAAACCGACTGGACGATTCGCCAAGTTCTTTTGGCTCGTTGGATGAAAGCATTGACTGACGGCACGTTGGCCTCTTTCTCTTGCTCGGGAAAGAGTGGAGGTTGATAACCAAGACAGCAATAGAAAGGAGACACCCCGGAGGAAGCGGAGGGGAGAGAGTTGTGAGCGTATTCGGCCCATGGTAGAAGGTCACACCATGAAGCAGGGTTGTGGCGGACTAGACAACGCAGCAATCTTCCCAGATCCTGATTAGCGCGCTCAGCCTGTCCATTAGACTGAGGATGAAACCCAGATGACAGGCTAGGGGTAGCGCCAAGTAAGCGGCAGAATTCCCTCCAAAATTGAGAAGTGAATTGCGATCCCCTGTCAGAAACAACGTCGCTGGGGACCCCGTGAATGCGAAAAACATGATTAAAAATTATCTCGGCCGTCTCTCAAGCGGACGGTAATTTAGAAAGAGGTATGAAATGAGCGGCCTTAGAAAATCGATCGACCACCGTGAGAACAACAGTATTGCCGCGCGACGTAGGTAAACCGGTGACGAAATCTACTGCTAAATGTGACCATGGTCTGGACGGTACGGGCAGAGGCTGTAGCAGACCTGTGGGAGGAGAATTCGCGGCCTTGCTCTGCGCGCAAACCGGGCATGACTGTACATACCGGCGAATCTCGCCGCACATGCGTGGCCACCAAAAACGTTGCCTGATAACGGACGTGGTTCCGCGGATTCCTGGATGAGCAGCAAATTTAGACGAATGCCCCCAACGAAGAACTGCGGGTCGCAGAGAGGGAACTACAAAAAGACGAGCGGGCGGACACTTTGAAGGTACAACTGAATTGGATAGAGCCTCGTGCACGGCTCGCTCAATGCTCCAAGACAAACCCCCCACGATCAAAACGGGATCAAGTATGGTCTTCGGCTCATCGGACTCTCCCCGGGAATCAAATTGACGAGACAATGCGTCCGGTTTGATATTCTTAGAACCCGCCGGCGGTAGGAAATAGTGAAGTTAAAACGGCTAAAGAACAGGGTCCAGCGTGCTTGTCTGGCATTTAAACGCTTTGCAGAGCGGATGTATTCTAGATTGCGATGATCGGTCCAGACGATAAACGGAACCGCTGCTCCCTCCAGCCAGTGACGCCACTCCTCCAAAGCGAGCCTGACCGCAAGGAGCTCGCGGTTACCCACATTGTAGTTGCGCTCCGCTGGAGTTAAGCGATGAGAATAAAAGGCACAGGGATGTACCTTACCATCACAAGCCGAGCGCTGCGACAATACAGCTCCTACTCCGACCTCCGAGGCATCAACCTCCACAATAAACTGGCGACCAGGATCAGGTGTAGTGAGGATAGGTGTGGATGTGAAATGCTCCTTAAGCATCTCGAAGGCTCGACGCACGGAATCAGACCAAACGAAACGCGTCTTAGTAGAGGTTAAAGCGGTTAGTGGCGCAGCCACCTGGCTGAATCCGCGAATAAAACGGCGATAAAAATTAGCGAACCCCAGAAATTGCTGGAGGGCCGAGCGCGAGTCTGGAATCGGCCAATCCACAATAGCGCGGACCTTTTCGCGGTCCATGCTAATGCCTGTGCTGGACACAATATACCCGAGGAACGGGACGGACTCGGCATTAAAGATGCATTTCTCTGCTTTGACAAATAACTTATTCTCCAGCAAGCGCTGAAGAACACGACGAACATGTTGAACGTGAGTGCGCGCATCTGGAGAGAATATGAGAATGTCGTCCAGATAAACGAACACAAACTCGTTCAGCATATCACGGAGGACATCATTAACTAGAGCCTGAAAAACCGCAGGTGCGTTGGCTAAACCGAAAGAAAGAACCCGGTACTCATAGTGGCCGAGAGGGGTATTAAATGCCGTCTTCCACTCATCCCCTTCCCGTATGCGCAACAAGTGGTAAGCGGAGGTCAAGTGTGGTAAAAATCTTTGCACCCTGCAAAAGATCAAAAGCAGAGGACATTAAAGGTAATGGGTAGCGATTTTTCACCGTTATGGCATTTAAGCCCCTGTAATCAATGCACGGACGCAAGGAGCCATCCTTCTTTTGCACAAAAAAAACCCAGCGCCAGCAGGAGACGAGGACGGAACTATCGTACCAGCAGCTTGACCCTCAGCAAGATATTTAGCTAAAACCTCCCGCTCAGGCGCAGATAGCGAGTATAAGCGGCCGCGCGGAGGCGAGGTACCGGGAAGGAGGTCAATGGCGCAATCGTAGGGCCGGTGCGGGGGTAGAGAAGCTGCGCGTGATTTGCTGAACACAGCTCGTAGATCATGATATTCGGGGGGTACCCGATCTAAACTGGGAATCTCTTCCTGGAACACAGACACAGAATTAGCTGATGGTACAGCCGAATACAAACATGAACTATGACATTTTTCACCCCAAGACAAAATAATTCCTCTAGACCAGTCAAAATGAGGATTATGGCGACTCAACCAAGTATGACCGAGAATTACAGGGGTATTAGGTGAATGAAAGACATAAAAAGTAATGAGTTCATGGTGGTTTCCAGAAACAGAAAGTCTCACCGGCGCCGTGATGTGAGTGATGTTCGCCAGGGTCTCCCCGTTGAGAGCGTGGATGTTGAAATGCCCAGACAGGTCGCGGAGAGGGAACTTGCCTCTTCTGGCGAAAGCTTCATCAATGAAACTCCCCTCGGCACCGGAATCCACCAAGGCCGAGCAGGAGATGGAAGACGAACCCAGTCTGATGGTGATGGGAAGGAGGGTCCGTGATTGAGCTCCCGGAGACTGAGTAGAGACGCCCACCGCTAGCCCCGGTTTTAGCGATGGGCGGGGGCTTTTACCGGTCTCACCGGACAGTCGTTGAATAAGTGACCCTCAGCGGCGCAGTAGAGACAGAGTCGCAGCCTAATCCGACGTTGTCTCTCCTCGGATGAGAGACGAATTCTTCCTACCGCCATGGGTTCGGATTCAAGCAGTCGGCCGGTGTGCGCTAGGGTGGAGCCTCCTGGCTCCTCCCACCGGTGCCCCAGAACAGACTCGCGAGGCCGTGGAACTCTAGTCAGCCTGTTGTCCAGCCGTAGGGCTAACCCCACCAGCTCCTCAAAACTGTCGGGCACAGATTGAGCAAGGATCTCTTGTTTGAGTTCTTGAGATAGCCCTTCCAAGAAACGTGAAGCGAGTGCCGGCTCATTCCACTCCGCCGTGGCCGCTAAGGTACGGAACTCGATGGCATAGTCAGCAGCTGAGCGATGGCCTTGGCACAATGCCGCCAGAAGATGCGACGCCTCTCGACCGACCACAGAGAGGTCGAAGACCTTTATCATTTCTTCTTTAAACAACCTGAAGAGTTGACAGCACGGTGCATCGGCCTCCCAAAGCGCAGTTGCCCAATTTCTTGCTTTTCCGGTCAGGAGAGAAAGGACAAAGGCGACCTTGGCGCGATCTCCGCTGTACGTTCCAGGCTGGAGTGAGAACACCACTTCGCATTGGATCAAAAAGGGTCTGCAGAACGTGGCCTCTCCAGAATACACCGGAGGGTTATTAATCCTGGGTTCCGATGAGTGGTGGGGATCGGAAGCACTACCACGACCTGGCCTTAATGTGCGCAATTGCTCCGTGAGGTCGCGAACCTGAGCAGTTAGGGTGTCGATGGTGAACCGCGCGGCATTCATCTCCTCAGCATGCCTTCCCATCAACGCACCTTGATGTTCGACAGCAGCGCGGATCGGATTCTCACTCGCTGGGTCCATTTTTCTTGTGATGAGCAGATTTGTCAGGGATGCAATACAAGGAGGACCCAGATGCGAGCGGCAGTAAACAGTTTATTCTTTTCCAGCAAAATCCAAACAACTCGAAGGGAAAAAACTTAAACTACCCCGAAGGGGAAAACAAGCAACAAAATACCAAACGAGTATAATCCGGGCAGATGCGGGATCGGCGTCTCTCCACACGCCTCCAGAACTTAAACAGTCTGTAAAAATAGAGAGAGAGGTTGCTGGATGAGGAATCCTAACAATGAAGATCTCCAGGGGAAACAAAACGGCCGAATCCACACAAAACGTAACAGGACAAGACAGAGGTAAGTGCAATGGAACTTTTCATAGTAATCTGCTCATAAAACTAGAAGGAAACTGGGACTTATGAAGGAGTAGTGATCAAGTGCGCGCACCTGCTAGCACTAATGGTAGTAATGAGCTGAGTGAAGACGCGGGGTGACAGATCAACAATAACAAGGAACGAGACGGTGGTAAGACAATCAAAAATTAACAAAACCTAACAATGGTACCATATGAGTGATGTGTATTCCGGAATAAAGGGTTAATTATAGGTTGCTCTGCGTACGGATTTTTGCTTTAAGGAACAAACATAGCGTTACCTTTTAGCAAGAATTTGAGCAGCACGTAATTGATCGCTGGTCAACGTAATAGGAGTGTAACTCTAGAGAGAGTTCTCCGCGAGGTTACGTTTGATATTATCTTTGTGCGTGGAACAGTTCATGCAACATAAATTGTTTCTCTGAGTGAAGCAATTTATGGTGGGGTGCGTGTAATTTAATTTTTATTGAGAAATTTGGAGACTTGATAATGTTCCCTGAGAAAGAGATGGGATTGGAGCACAGCAAAGTCGCGTAGCAAAAAAAAAAAAGCGCTCTAAAAGTAACTAAACTATCTGAACATGAAACTTATGTAACGTAATAATGAGAAGGATCTTTAACTTAATATACTTTTAAAGTGAAAAGCTTGATTTTCGTGATAAAAACTCTTAAAACTATACTAAAGTGTAGAAGCTATTCAAGAAGACCACATGGTCCTCTTCCTGCTTTTCTTTCCAAATTTCAAAATGGCTGATATAACAAAGGAAAACCTTCCCCCCAGCAATAAAAGTTCCAAGGTGAATGGAGGAGGTAGTGGGGGTTTTATGACTTGACTACAGAGAGATGAAGAAGCAGTAACTTGAATGCTCATGAGGAAGACAATAGATTTGACTAATACAGATGTTGAACAAGTATTTAATGATGAGAAAAACTCTGAGCAATATTACTCTATAAAAAAATTAATTTGATGAGTTTTAAATGTGATATTGTAATTATACAATGCAATAATTCTCCTGTGAGAACTTATATTTTCAGGTACTGGGAGAACCTGAACGATGGAGATTCGTGCAAGACTTAAAAGCTGTAAACGATGCGGTAATATCGAGAACATCAAATATACCAAATATTCAATCTTTAATTTCTTCTATCCCTTCTGAGTGTGAATGGTTTTCTGTGGTGGACCTGGCCAATGCATTTTTTAGTGTACCTGTGCATGTTAACAGTCAATTCTGGTTTGCTTTTCTCTTTGAAGGAAAATCCTACACGTTCACTCGACTGTGTCAAGGATTCTGTGAATCTCCAACAATATACAATGAAGCTCTTAGAAACAGTTTAGAGAGTTTAGAGTTAGGTTCTGGATCAGTGCTTTTACAGTACATTGATGACTGTCTGATTGCAAGCCCAACAGAGAAGCAATGTGAAGAAGACACAGTGAAACTGTTGAAACATCTAGCACAAGATGGACACAAGTATTTCTAAATTGCAGTTTGTTCAACAGGAAGTAAAGTTTTTGGGTCATTTGATCTCAAAACAAGGGAAAAGACTGGAGGTGAGTAGAGTGGAGGCAATACAGAACATTCCGAAACCGACGAAAAAGAAGCAACTTTTGTCTTTTCTAGGAATGTGTTCTTATTGCAGGACTTTCATTCCAAATTTTGCTTGCTTAGAGGCTCCTCTAAGTGAAATCATCCATGGGAAAGGTTTGTTGCCGAACAGTGTTATTACTTGGACACCAGCAGCAGAACATGCATTTCAGGACTTAAAAAGAGTTTTACAGTCTACTCCAACTCTTGAACTTTCTGATCCTACCAAACACTTTGTTCAAACAGTGAATGAAAAAACATGGATGTATGACATCTGTGTTATTGCAGGATCATGGAGGTAAGTTACGACCGGTTGCTTATTTCTCCTCAAAATTGGATCCTGTTGCTGCAGGACTTCCATTATGCTTGCGTTCCGTCGCGGCTGCTGAAAAAGCAGTGAATGCCTCACGAGACATTGTTGGGTATGGTGAGTTGACACTGCTCGTACCACATTCTGTCTCGCAACTGTTACTAGAACAAAAAACAGCTCATATGACAGCGGCGAGATGGTTGAGGTATAATACTGTTTTGTTGGAAATGCCTAACATAACTGTGAAAAGATGTACTGTGCTTAACCCTGCAACTCTTTTGCCAACAGAGTTTGATGGTGAAGCGCATTCCTGTGTTGATGTGGTGAATGAAGTTTGTTCTCCTAGGGTTGATCTGAAAGAAATACCTCTACAGAATCCTGAGATGGTGATCTTTGTGGATGGATCAGCTTACAGAAGTGGGGAGACTGGGTTGAACTGTGTAGGATATGTGGTATTTACACAACATGAGACATTACTAGCTGCATCTCTTCCGTCACATTTATCTGCTCAAGCTGCTGAATTGGTGGCTTTGACTGAAGCTTGTAACTTGGCTAAAGATAAACGTGTAACTATCTATACTGATAGTCGATATGCGTTTGGAGTTGTTCATGATTTTGGAACTTTATGGAAGCATAGAGGTTTCCTTACATCAGGAAAACCTATTGCACATCATATGCTAATTTCTAACTTGTTGGATGCTATTCTGTTACCTAAGGAAGTGTCTGTATGTAAATGTGAAGCTCATTCTGGTGCAGAAGATTTTATTTCACAGGGTAATGCTAGAGCAGATGCAGCAGCAAAGAGTGCAGCGAGAAAGGTGATGTCTGTTCCCATCATGACTAAGGTGTGTACTCCTACAGTAGACATTGCAGGATTACAATCTGGAGTTCCTCATGAAGAGAGAGAGGTATGGAGGAAACATGGTTGTACATTGATAGAGGGCATCTGGACTGGGCCAAATGGAAAACCATGTTTGCCTAAAAGATTGTTTCCATACTATGCTAAGATAGTACATGGGAAAGATCACGCCTAAAAAATGGCAATGATAGACAGTTTGAGACAACACTGGTATGAGAAAGGTTTTGTAATATACTCTCAGAACTTTTGTGAAAGATGCGTTATTTGTGCTACAAATAATGTTGGGAGAGGTGTTAAGATGATGCAAGCTGCTCACCCACAACCAAATAGACCTTTTGAACATTTGCAAATGGATTTCATTGAGTTAACACCAAGTGAAGGAAAGAAATATTGTTTAGTAATTGTTTAGGATATGTTTTCAAAATGGGTTGAAGCATTCCCTACAGCTAAACAGAAGGCAAGTGCGGTGGCAAAATCGTTGCTTGCTGAGGTGATTCCTAGATGGGGAATACCAAACCGGATTTCCAGTGATAATGCTACTCCATTTGTGAACAATGCACTTCGAATGGTTGGTGAGTACTTGGGTATTGATCTGAAACATCACTGTGCTTATCATCCTGCTAGTACAGGTGCAGTAGAAAGAGAGAATGGAACTCTCAAGAACAAGCTAGCGAAGTGTTGTGAGGAAACAGGGCTCACATGGGTAAAAGCTCTCCCTCTCGTACTCTTACATATGAGAACGAGAATCCGGGGTCGAGCACAATTGAGTCCTTTTGAAATTTTGATGGGAAGACCAGCTAATACTGGTATTGGACCTTCAGGTCCTCCGAGAACATTGACTAGCGAATGTGAAGATGAAATGCTTGTGTATTGTGTAAACTTGTCTTCTGTTCTGAATTCTCTGCACAGAACAGTAAAAGACGCTTTACCAGAACCGACACAAGTGGACCTTCACGACCTGAAACCTGGAGACTGGGTGGTGGTAAAGGATTTTAGAAGAAAAAACTGGCAATCCAAACGCTGGCAAGGTCCCTTCCAAATTCTTCTTACAACACCGACAGCAGTTAAAGTAGTAGAAAGAGCTACTTGGGTGCATGCTAGTCACTGCAGAAAGGTTCCGGACCTGAAGGAAAGGTAGAATGTGTTACCAGATACATCAACGAAGGTAACCTATGGCCTTGGATTCATTATCTCTGCAAACATCCTTGTGACTCGAAGGATTGGAGTTCTGTTTGGTGCAGTACATCTCCTCTACTGGTTGGTCATAGACCAGGTGGATGTTCATGGAACAAAAATGGAAGCTTGGTCACTTTTACTCTGACAGGAGTAACCAAGGCAGATGCGGGTAAATTCTGGTGTGTGACAGAACAAATCACATCAGATTCATACGAGATGGTAGTTGATGTTGAAGTGATTCAACAAATTCCTTCCCCAGCGTTAAAACAAATAATAGATTTAATTCCAAACCCTGATCAAATTATTAGTGATTTGGATATAACAAATAGAGTGGAAGTTATGAAAACTACTAAGTTATCAAAAGATGCAAAACAGGTTAAAATAGCTAAAATAAAATGTGAGGGAAATCATGCTTGTGCGTTAGCATTACTTCAACATGAAAGTTTAAACCTTAACCGAAGTTGTTGGATATGTTTGCAGATGAATCAGGAATGGCAGACAGAGCAAATTACTATTGATCTAGTAAAACAAAATCAATGTAAAATTCCCAAAGCTATGGCTATTATAACGTTAATGGGAGAAGCAATTAAAAATAAAATGAATTTAGACAACATTCAAACTAATTGTTCCACTGATAAACCTATGTATTCACAACTAAGTTTTGAAGTAACAACAACAAAAGCAGAAGTGTGCATATGTTCAAAGGAGGGAAAATATGACGTAGGGTTATTACAATGCAACATGAAAATAACCTTAAAGAATAACACGAACAATGTTCAATTTTAGATAAAAATGGAATAACTGTTGATTTCTATTGTCCATTTTCAATATTAGATTCAGCCCCGGCTGCAGTATGGGTATGTGGTACGAGAGCATATCATCAACTTCCTCAGAAATGGAGAGGGTGTTGTTATGCTGCCTTACTCTCGACGGGTACATCAGTTCTAATACAGGATGGTTCAATTGAAAACTCACGTGCAAAAAGAGACATAAATAGAATACCAAGATTTAATGGGTATGTTTTATCAGATCCATGGACGTCACCGGCAGCGAACATAGGATGGTCTTTGTTTCTAGGAGGTGGTACGACGATGGCGTTGAATAAAATCAATGGGTTAGCTTACAGTATGTTATCCTTAGCTAATGATACTGAAGTTGCATTAGGACTTATCAATAATGAAATGAGAAACATTAGAGATGCGGTTATTCAAAATAGACTGGCTTTGGATATTCTTACAGCAGAAAAGGGAGGAGTCTGTAAATTATTAGGTACTTCTTGCTGTTTCAATATCCCAGATGAATCCAAGAATATATCAAACATAATACAACACATGAAAAATTCTATAGTAATACAGTAGTAGATAATTCATGGTTTTCATGGTTCTTAAACCTGGGAAGTGGATGGTTCCATTGGATGATGTACACGATTGCCCCGGTGATATTTATGATCTTGCTGATCATCATCTGCCTGCCTTGTCTTTTGCGATGCATCTCGACCTTGTTGCAAAAGGCTGTCACTTCGGTCATCACAATGGAAGGATATAAAATGGTGAAAATGATGGATGAGGAATGGTATGCACCATTTAATGATCTAGAAAACATTCCGAATTGAGAAATTGTTCTTTTGGTAATCAATCATTTTAGTGTGTCCAGGAAACTGGAACCATCAGAGGAACTTTGGGACAACTGAAAACATCAGAGGAACTTTGAAACAACTGGAAACAACAAAGGAACTTTGGGACAATTGGGGACAATTGGAAACAGAAAGACTGTGATGAATACGAGGACAATAATACATTGCAATAAATGTTATGTTTTGTATTTCATTGTTGAACACATTGTACACACAGCAAACGGCATAGATATCAGCTAGAGGTATGAAAGTCTTTTACTTCTTGTCAAACAAAACGACAGGGAGATGTTTGGCTTCATATACTCCAGGGCGGTGTTTGAAGGTCTGTATCTTGACAAATTTATAAATAGATTTCTCTGCTAGTTTCAATTAGAAAGGGGAAAACTTTCCTCAATACCAGGTACCTGACCTTTCGATACCGTTGTGGGAAAAGGAATTGTGTTTTTTATTATTTTTAATATTTAGGTAATGCATGCAATGTTAGTTAGAATGTTAGATAATACATGTTTGCGTTTGATTTTAGTGTGTTATAATTTGCTTGTTTTTATTATTAGAAGTGATTTAGAATTTAAATAATTTTGCTTGGTTATTATTAGAAGTGTTTAGAATTTTATAGTTTGCTTATTCATTATTAGAAGTGTTTTAGAATTTTATAGTGGAAGAAGAACGTTGAGCAAAGTAATTAATGAAGATATTGTAGAAAACAATTTTGAGTTACAATATTGGAAAAATAGTCATACATTGCTTAACCGGATTTTTATTTACAGCATAAAATATCTTATTTTTGTAGAATTGTTTTCTTGTCTTGTGACAAAAGGAGGGAATGTGATGAGAATTTTTAATGTAATGCCTCCATCTAGTGGTCATTTTGAGAAATGTAACGAGAAACTTTTGAGAGTATACGTCATACTTTAAGTAGCGCCCCTCTGACTATAACTCGGGTGAAAACCGAGAGAACGCTCTCTTTTTTGGCTTCTCTCTACTTCCGACGCTTAGACCTTTTTTTAGGCTCGGGGTTCTTCTTCCACGCGGTTAACACGTGTGTTAAGATGCTATTGATTGTTAAATCTTTGTAATAAATAGCCGCATTTGCTGTGTTCTCACTCAAACGGTCTCCAGTGTTCATTATCAATTAAGAAAGTATATTTTCTATAACACAAAGTTGCGGAATATCCTTCTTGAACTGCAGTGAACAGACCAAGCAACACAGACACTGCACAGTATTATGAAATAAAATGACCAGGCCTGACCTTGACCAAAATATGTCATTCAGTTCAATTAAACAAACATCATTTCGGTAGATTTGGGAGATTTTGGGCACTCCATGAGAACTGTACTGTAGATACAACCCCTGGCAAAAAGTATGGAATCTCCACTCTTGGAAGATGTTCGTTCAGATGTTTAATTATGTAGAACAAAAACCAAGCACAATCATGCCACAAAACTATTTTCATTTAACAATTCAACCTTCTGTCTGTATGAAACACTTTTTAAAAAAGAAAAGAAAGAATACTGTAGTCCATTACAACAATTTTTTTATATCAAACAGAAGAAAAAAATATGGAGTCACACAAATTAAAACACAGCTAGTACTTTGTTGCACCACCTCTGGCTTTTCTAACTGCTTGGATTCTCTGAGGCATGGATTTAACTATTGACAAACAGTTTTCCTCATCAATCTGTCTCCAACTTTGTCTTATTGCAGTTGCGAGATCAGCTTTGCATGTTGGTGCCTTGTCGTGGACCATTTTCTTTTGTTTTAATCTTGTAATTTGACCACTGCAGATTAGTAGTATGAGAAATGTGTATTATCCTGGTACAGTAGAATATATCGGTGTTGTTTTCAGAGTAACCACTAGATGGGGATATTTGATAAACTACTGCTAATGTGATATGAGCGCTCACTATATTTGTAGATTTCAAGAAAGCGAATAGATAAAGTTCATTCACATTTAGTTGTTTTATCAGATTTCTTCTGAGAAATTTTATATTCTCTGTGTTAAAGGGAATTTTTCTTACTGTCTGCAATTCTATTGTTATTATGTCATAGAGAAACGCAATTCTGTTTTTAACCGTGAGATCAGGGGAGAGCGCGAACGCAGTCCCCCACTACCAGAAATTATGCAGTCGAGATTCCCACATTTGGGGAATTCGCAGAGGTCAACGAAGCCTAAAGTGCAATGGCTAAGCCTCGCCCTGGGTGAACCACCTGCTTGATCATGGTGTCTCCCCTGCCAGGTAAGTATGAGTTGTACAGCAGCGATGAAGGGGCGGCACCAAAAGGAACGTCACTCAAAATGACGGTGTGCGTCATTACGCTCTTTATAAGAAAGAATTGAGCAGGAAACTCCGCTTTCTTAATAGAGTGCGAATAAAAGCTTAAGCCGCAAAACTAAAGAAAAAAAAGCTAAATCTGACATCCTCTTAACACAAAACACGTTCCCATAATGCAACGGGAGTGGTGAACAGCCAATTGGATTCAAGGAAATTAAATAATCCTTTTTAAGATCCAAAAGCCACGCTGTGAGAACAAAAGTTGAGTTAGCCGATAAGTTTTAATTTTATACAAGTTTGTCCTATTTGGATATACATAACGTCCAAAAACACTTAAAAGAATGAACATGATAGACACAGAAAAGGGTCGAACTAGATCGATTACGTCACTTCTGCTGGTACGCTAAAAACACAGCACACACGACAAAATAAAAGTCTCGAACGCGTCAAGCATTTGACTTGATAAGACAAAAAAAAAAAACATTTCAACTTAAAATATATTGCTGTTTTACCTCAAGCCTAGAAACACTGATGAACAGATATTTTTATTTCATTTTAGTTGTTTGTTGGAAATATGTAAATAAAATAAGAACAGCAAACAAAAATTAGAACATGGGGGTTAAATAAACACACTAAGATTCAGCAATTTGACAATGTACTTGATATTTGAATCTATCAATTTTAACAAATGTGCAAACTGTCTAAAGTTCTCGTGTAGCCTCCGCTCAGTCAACTGTAGACTTTTATCCAATCAGACAGAGACCCAAACTCTCTAACCGTTGTCGTGGATAGCCCGTCCTCCCAATTTTTCTGAAACGGGCCTCATTTAATTCAACTGAAGGCAATATTTAGGTTATGGTCAAGCCAGGTCATTTTATTTGACAATACTGTGCAGTGTAAATGTGTTGCTTGTTCTGTTAAAATTCACTTTAGGTAAAGAAGGATATTCTGCAAACCACTGGTTTTCATTCACTTTGCTAGATCATAAATATTTTAACTATGTAAAACAAAACGGGATTGTATTTACCACAATTGGTTGGCTTTTTGTTGCTAACAGGTTTGTAGTATGAGACAGGTGCATTATTCTGGTACTTCTTGTACTTTCGACTGCTCCCACTACAATAGCATACAATGGTGTTGTGTAGTGTGTAGACGCTAGATGGTGATATTTGATAAACTATTGGTAACGTGATTTGAGTGCTCATGGAATGTGTAGTTGAGTTCAAAGATAGTGACAATAGAGAAAAGCCGTTCACACATTGTGATCGTATCAGACATTTTCTGAGAAATTCGATGTTCTTAGAATGTATCTACATACAGTATTTTAAGTCTTATTTAATAGCAGCAGTGTTTCCCTTACCATTATATTAGGGGGGCGCCCCGCCCCCCCAACGGTACCCCCCGCCGTTGTTTTATTTTCGTCGAATAACGACAGAAGTAATTTATATATAACAGGTCTTTGCTTTTTTCTTTTATTAAACTAAATAGCATTATGTTATTTATACAATGGCATGTAATTTTTGTCTCAACGTTTGCACGTTTACAATTGTCCTCCGTATCGCGCACGGCGGAGTTCCAGTTCCGCTCCGCGTCGGAGAGTATGTCGCAGCAGGCAAAAATATCCGCGTTTTTTTAAACGCTCCCAAGGTGGTGACGAGGACAACACGTGTTCTGCTGCGAGCAGCAGCCGGTGTAGCTTTCCTACTCCGAATCAAAGTACAGAAAAGAGCCCAAGTGCTGCATGTCCTGCCCCTGACAAACAGCAAATGTCTAGCCACCACAGAACGACAGGTTTTGACCCAGCTTGGCTGTCAGAGGCGAAATACTCCCTCTGGCTGTACAAGACTGATCTTGGTAAGTAAGTAAATACACACAAGCATGAATGAACGAATTGATAAATAAATTGCTTAATTAATAGCTAGCTGGTTAGTTATACAATGGCATTTCCTCCTTTAAACTATCACTATGTTAAGTTGATTTTTACTGTTGTTACTATCAGTTATCACTTTTAAAGTCTAACAGTTAATGTATTTACAGGTCAAAACAAGACATTCGCAATAGGCTGCAAGGGGACCATCTTGCAGCCTGCATGCGGATCTCAATAAATGGGCCAGAAGTTTCAGACTATCCATACCAAGATGCTCTGGAAATGTTCTTTCAGAAGCCCAGAAAGATGCACTGCAGTGACAAAAGCTGCACACTTTGGGAATAATTAACATATTAAAATAAATCTGATGTTTAGTGTTTAGTTCAGTGTACAGTTGTTTAGTTATTGTACAGTAATTGTTCAGACATTATAATATATTGGTATACTGCAATTAAAAAAAA
>SRMA01027327.1:234988-310489 GCA_007224835.1 Danionella cerebrum
CTCTCGTCCAATCGGAGCGGCGATCTGTCTACGGTTCGCCCCGAGAGCCCGCCCTCGCTCCCGTCGTAGACTCTCATCCAATCGGAGAGCAGAGCTGTCTACAGTAATGCCTGAGCGTCCGCCCATCTCAATTGTCGACCACCAATCACGAGAGCGCCCGTCAAAAATCCACGCTCGATTATTAAATACAAAAATTGGTTTATTTTGAGTTAATTGCCGCTAGAATACGAGGAAAAAGGATCCATTTTCGATTGTGCAAATTTAAACGCCTGGGATCGAGGTTGTTTTAGAAGTTTGCCGTCAAGCTCACCTTGCAAATCACTTCATCCAGCTCCTGAGGTAAAAATTTACATTGAACACATAACTTTACGTCAATAAAGTTTACCTCGAGTTCTGAAGCGATACGTGTTCACATCATGAGTTTCATTGTGTGCTATTAATATGTTTCAAAAAGTTTTAATGTCGTTTGAGAAGTAAAAAGTGGAATAGTGTTAATAAACGAAGAATTTTGAACTGTGAATATATTAATAAATATTACATTTGCTAAGTATTGTGCAAAATACACATTTAATGGTTCGATGCGAATTATGAATGAAGAAATTCACTTATTTATATATATATGTGTGTGTGTGTGCGTGTGCGTGTGTGTGTGTTTGTATTTCTATCGTGAATTTCATTCATTATTTGCATTGAACCATTAAATGTGTATTTTGCACAATACTTAGCAAATATATTTTTAAGTAATGTTACATTTGTGTAAAGTGTCAAACAATGATTAGTGAACTGGAAAAGAATTACCGGTAGTGATTATATTAGAAACATCAATGAATGGTTGCTATTACATTGTAATTACTAAATAACAATTGAAGCAAATTGTGTTTTTGTGCATTAATATTGTTTCTAAGACATCTTTACCTCAGGAAGTTTCATTGCCATGGATCCATTGATGCCAGTGCTCAACATTTTGGACAAAACTGTTCCACAAGATAGGCAACAGTGCATCCTGAAAGCTTCAAAGGAGGCTAAGGCAGTGGCATCTCGCAAGCGCTTTGAAATGACCACAGTGCTGGACAGAGAAACGGCTTGTGAGGAAGGTAATGTCCACACGGGCACTCGAAAGAATCAGAGCACATGCTTTGAGATTATAATGTACCTTTCTATTTTATGTGTTCAGCTAAAAAGAGATGCCACCTCTTTACATCAGCTCCATCAGAGGTGCAGTATCTTGGCCAGCATCTTGTGACTTTTGGCAAATACAGCGGACAGAGTTTTAAATGGCTTGTCGAGAACGACGTTGGATATGTCAAGTAGTGAGTGCACAACTCTGAATCAAAAACAGTGATATCTAACTCTTCTTTCATGTATTAATAATCTTGTCTATGCTTCAGTCTCCTTGACCTGCATGTTAAAGAGCGATTGAACCTGGAAAGAAAAACGAGTCCTGCCGGCTATTGGGTGAAGGATCTTCTGCTGCGTTACGTCCAGTTCTTTGCTCCGGTTTCATGTCACCTAGAGATGAACGTGGACAAAGCCATATACGGGCAGGGCCGTTTCAAATCCTTCACCTTTCACGGGATGTGGCAGTGGTACAGTCTGCACAAGACATTTGAGGCTGATCCACAGGCTGGTAGTGCCCATGAACGGAAAGTGGCACTGGATGCGTACTGTTCTGTAAAACAGTGGCTAGAGATGAGGGAGGGGAGTATCTCAACCAACACAATGAAGCGTTTTAGACTATATATTATCAACAAAGAGGTAGGTTCAACCTTTTTTTTTTTTATGTGATTCTCACATAATTAAAAACATGCTAGTCCAGACATCACTCAAGAAGAATTTATTTTATTATGTCCCCCCCTTCCCCCGTAGAGCCATTTACGTTTTTTTTCCCATAAACAAAGCGATTACAACAATGTCATTTAGCAGTAGTACCATGTTAACATGCCTGGTCAGGGTTCGTGCAAACCTAAACCCAAAATGAATCTGTATCCCCCAGAAACCTTCACAGCACTCTGTCATTTGCCACCAAACCCATCCTGCAGCAGCAGTTGGTAGCGCCAGCTCGACAACATCCCAAGAGGAAACCAGTTGTGTGGAAGACCGTTTGCTGGTTGAAGCTCTCGACTCTGTGGAAAGAGACGGTATATTACTTCAATATATCTATTATGGATGAAGTTGATGTTTTTTTCAGATTTAAAAAAAAAATCTGCAAATGTGCACATTTAGCTGCTGGGGACGCCAAGCCAACAGCAGCTCTACAAAAGTCACATAAAGAGCCTGTTCTACCCTTATCTGTAAGTACTTTTTCTGTTTGATGGCCACAATTGTCTTTCGTTAACGAGGATTTTGAGGCAACACTCTATAATAATGATGATTCAATACTTTTCAAGGACCTCCAAGTGGAATCAGACATCATGGCTGATGTTGACGAAACCAGTGTCCGGGTAACTGGTGAATCATTAGCAATCTCCGCTCATTCAGAGGTACCTGTTTAAGAACAGCCCGTCACTGTTTCTTTGGCACGATCAACATTTCTAATGTTTTGTGTGCATCCAAACAACAGGTGACGTTGGAGGGATGGAACAAGTTTTGGGAGACTGCTCCCCACGGTCTGCCTACCTCAGACATCAAGTGGCTCAAGGAGGACGAGGAAAGGGGAATTTTTCAAAGAATGTCATCCTATCGTGACAAGCACGGCATTATCAGGAGAAGAAAAGTGCTGAAGGATGACAGGATGTGGTTTCACCCTCCTGAGTTCCCCGGAGTTCTTAAAGATAAAGCCCCGTCAGCTGACTCCTTTTTTTGCAACTCTGTATTTTTCTGGAGGCCAGTTGGCATATGGCGGTGCACTCTTCGCTGTCCAAGGACAGATTGCCCAGCCCGAGCCAATCAGAATGCTGCTCTGTACCGTTGAGGGTATTCCAGAACAGTTAGACAGATCTGCCGCATGTCTGGCTGGTACTCCATGTTAACTGAAGTGCTGGCATGCAACTCTTGTCGAAAGGCGGCAAAGGAGTCAGAGGAGCACAGCATTGGCCGTTTCCTATCATGGGACTCTTGCATCCTAGAGCAGCTAACTCCGGCACACAGAGCACTGTTTCCCGCTGTCTTGACACCTCAGTGAGTCTCTGCACAATTTTTCCTTTGATAAGATAATTTAGAGGCCAATCTAAAGACTGTGCTTCAATTTAAGGCGTGGTGTGGATAAGCAGATCATCCGCCTCATGAGGGACCGCACTGAGGGCAACACCATGACCAAGGCAACCTGGGAAGATCACAAGTAAGTCCGTTTTTCTATATCATTCCATTAACTAATTATTCCAATTCAATTCAAATTGCTATCTTTCTGTCTTTGCTCAGGAAGCCTGTGCCAGACGTTCCAGACACCACCTCAAAGGAGAGAGCTTCCAAGTGCAAGACTGCTCCGAAAGGCTTATCTGCTTGCTGAAGCCCACAATATTGAGGACTACAGGACCCAGATAATGTCGACTTTCGGAAAAGTCTTGAAGTACGACTCCACAAAGAAGGTAAATGTTACAGCAATCTGACTGCAAACAACACATTTTGGAAAAAGACAGTTAAAGAATATCACTAGGTAGAAAATACTAAAATGTACATTATATTTGTTTTGCAATCATTTTCAGATCTGTAAGAAGTTGTCGGGTGCAGGAAAAGGCACAGCAGAGTGGTGCACCAATGTGGCTAACGAGCTGGGCCAGATCCTCGTATCAGTCTTGACCTGCGAAGAGTCGGTTGACATGTTACGACCGATGGCTGAGGGGCTTATGGAGAGGTACCGGAGAGCTGAGGAGCCACCTCCAGAATTGATGTATGTGGACCGTGGGTGCTGCCGTGTCCATGGAGCGTCATCTGTGGAAAAGCTCTTCAGCGACTGGACCGACAGGGGTATGCTGGTGCGGCTTGACATCTTCCATTGGATCCACAGATTCGATGCAGCGCTCCGGACAGACCATCATGCCAAATATGCTCTGTTCAAGTCAGCACTCTCTGCTGCCGTTTTTGCCTTCAATAAGGATGACCTTGCACTTCTGGTTGAGGCAATACGCTGTGGCTGCCAAGGAAGGTTGGCTTCGTTGACTGACAGTCAGATCATCAACAGGCACTTCAGCAAAGCAGATCTTGCACATCACACCCGGCGGATCACAGTTGGAGCCCAGGAGACGTGTGCACGAGTCCAGAGTGCAATCGACATCCTTAAAGGACCAGCAGGGATGGATGAAAACCAGGTGCATCTTTTTAAAGACTCTGCAACCATTGACCATGTCTGGGAGAACCAAAAGAAGCACCTGGAATGCATCCAGGACCCTCCAGGGAGGAACATGTACACCATCAAAAAGTACGTCACCCGCAATGGTGTCCGTCTTCCTCAGTACACCACAGTGAGAGGAAGCAACAGTCTGGAAGGCTTTCATTCGTTTCTCCCCAGAATGATCCCAGGTCCCCACTGTGGTGCAGTGCCCTTCCAAGTCTATCTGTTGGCTGGCATTGCGCGCTGGAATGCTGATAGGGAGTCGGCAAGTGTCGGAGGTCAAAAGGGAAGAAAACACATGGTCTATGCATCGCCTCTGGTTAATCGGCTGAACCAAAGGTGCCAGGAGCTGTTCGGTGAGGTGGAGGAGGCAAACTACAGGGCCCCTGTTCCTCCTGGTGATGAGCGTATCGGTTTGGAGTATCTGTTTGCTCAGTCATCAGAGCCATTCAATGCTCCCGATCAGTACGCTCAGACGATAGAGACTCTTCAAGCCAGCGAACAGGAAGAAGAGGTGGTGTCCACTGCTCCATCAGAGGAGGAGGAGGAGGAGGAGGAGGGAGATGCAGGCTACAACTCTGAGATTGAGGCTGACACTTTGACACCGATGAAGAACACCTTGCGTCTAACTGACCAAACAGTGGCTGAGGAGTTTGACCCTTGCGTGGAGGATGTGTGTGGCCCAAATCATCTCCCCGGCTACGGAGAAGTAGAGGAGCTGAGTCAGGTCCTTGTTGAGATTGCTTTGGAGGAAGGAAAGCTCGCCATTACTGACACCAACAGGCAGAGGGTCCTCAGAGCTTGGAACAAGCTTGACATTCACGACCGGAGCATCCAGCATTTCGACAGCCTTTATTCAGCACGCTGGGGGAATGCTTTGTTTGGCCACACCAAAGGAGATCCAGCAGAGTCGTCACTTGTGTGAAAACTAAAATTTAGCAAGCGATACTCCGCTGCCCACCTGATTGACGCCAGGAAGAACCGGCTGATGTACTGCGTCATCAAACAGCTTTGGCTTCATCCTGGCTGTGGGGGAAAACGTAAAGGGTCACCGGTGAAACACTGTATAACCAAAATGTACCAGCGTGTGCAGCAGAGGATCACTGTGGATGACCCAGAACTCAGCAAACTTGGCATTCCGATCTTGAAGATCAACTCAAAGAGTGTCAGTGAGTTCATCAGGAGACAGGAAGCTCTTTCTGCCACAAATGTAACCGATCAGGGATGGGGTGTTTTGCGACGTCACCAAAGTGTTTCAGACACGGGCCAACCACCTGCCACTGAACTTCCAGATGAAAGACCTGGTACCAGCCGCCCCACAGTGTGCTATGACCTCATGCCATCCTTGGCCGGAACCAGAGCACTTAAATCTAGGTCACAACACCCTTCATCTGTACCAGTCTCTCAGCTAACTCAGCCATTACCCGTGCCTCCCCAACCAGAAGCTCCCCCTCAGCCAATACTGGTGCACCTCTATTCTGTTGCTTCCACTCAGCCATTACCCGTGCCTCCCCAACCAGCAGCTCCCCCTCAGCCAACACCGCTGCACCTCTATTCTGTTGCTCCCACTTCCACATTACCTGAAATTGTCCACGGGGATCGAGCAGTGTTCCAGGCAACAGGGACATGTAGTCAGCTCTTGGATATACCCCTTGCAGGTTCTTCTGGTGTCCGCCTGGTGTCTCCAGCAAGGTCCACTGTATACAAGAGGAGAAAAGCTGAGGGCAGTGCCATAGAACACCATCCAGCACTGAAAGTGTTCTTGTGTCTACTGTGCCGCCAACCCAGTCAGGGACACAGGAAATACAGAAAAAAGACCTACTGTGAGCTGATGAAAGCATCCACTTCCAAAGGCTTTTCTGGAAAGATATATGGGACCTTTGAAGACTTTACAAAGGCTGTGGATGCAGCCTTGGACTCTTTGCCGTAGCCGCAATATTCTTTTTTAAGAGTTTTGTTCTGTAAATATTTTCTTCTGTTAACATTTCCAGTGTTTTTACCTGTGTTGTAAACCTGTTTTAAGGCAAACTACAATTTTAACTATTTATATATTTGCACTTGTGTCTTACGTTGGCTGTGTATTTATATATTGTTCTTTAATTTGTTTAGATTTTTCAAAATTTTTTATATAATATAATCATTTTCCCATATTTTTTTTATGTAAAACGTTAAATATATTTAATGTTGCATATATTTATTAGAAACCGAGTATTGTGTATATATTTATTTATAATGTTGCATATATTTATTAGAAACAGAGTATTGCTTATATATTTATTTATATTGTTGAATATATTTAGTAGAAACAGAGTATTGCTTATATATTTATGTATTTATAATGTTGAATGTTTATTAGAAGCAAAGAGAAAGTTTTATACATTTATTTATTTAATATGGTTGAATATATTTATTAGTAACAAAAATATTGTGGATTTTAAGATGTTGAATCTATTTATTACAGCTATTGTGTATTTTTATATTTATTAAACATTTTGACTTTTAAGAAACAACTTGTCTGTCTAGTTTGTCTGAAATATTTATTCAATCACAAACCCAAACACACAAATATGTGTTCTAAAAATAGCTGTTATTTGGTAAATTCATATTAATCATAGTGTAACTTTTAGGTATTAAATCAATAATATAATAAAACGTTAAAAATGTTGACTGTGTAATAAACACAGGAGACAAAAAATAAATAAAATACAAATAGAGACTGAGCAGGTGAAGAACAGAAATTACAATTATTTCGTAATGAAATCTGAAAGAATTATTTTGTACGTTTGAGCGGGTGAATTTCAATTTATTACATTTGACCAATCGCATTGCTATATAGTCTAAGATTCCACACAGAAATTTGCACGTCGCGTGGGTCGATGGCCGTTCGCAGAGGTCAACGAAGCCTAAAGTGCAATGGCTAAGCCTCGTCCTGGGTGAACCACCTGCTTGATCATGGTGTCTCCCCTGCCAGGTAAGTATGAGTTATACAGCAGCGATGAAGGGGCGGCACCAAAAGGAACGTCACTCAAAATGACGGTGTGCGTCATTGCGCTCTTTATAAGAAAGAATTGAGCAGGAAACTCCGCTTTCTTTATAGAGCGTGTATAAATATATATATATATATATATATATATCGTATATATACACTTCACACCTACCAACAAAGCGTAACATTTAGCTTATTTTACACAAATCACCTTCCCACAATGCAATGAGCGTTGGGATGGGATGCCAAGGAAATTAAATTAAGCCTTTTAAGTTATCAACACAGACATTTTAAAAGTAACTGTTTAATTCACTGTTTAATTCAAAGTCTAAAGTTTTTATATACACACTGCATCTGGAACATAAATAACCCATTTATGAATTTATAAAACGTCACATGATCAACGCAGGAAATAAGTTTGAGACACGGCTCAAGAAACAAACAAAATAAAAGACTCCAACACGTGGAACAACTCACTTAATTGTATTATAAAATACAATTGACCAAAAAAAAACATTTGGTGCAAATACGTCCTAAATAATTTTTAAAAAATTAAATGAGAATCAGATTAAGTAAATATTATGTAAGGTAAATTGCAGTGGGTTGTTCTCCCCCAGCTTGTGTGGGTTTCCTCTGGGTACTCTGGTTTCCCCCACCTGTTAAATTTAGGTTCATTGAAAATGAATGTGAATGTTTGTGAGTTGCCACTCTCCAGGGTATACTCCCTTCTCTCTTCCCATGTGTGCTGGATTTGATTTCTCTCGTATGACCCCGAAAGGGAATACGTGCCGCGGTTTAGAAGATGACTGACCAAGCTTTTAAATTATGGAGCTTTAAAGCCTTCCTCTTGATTTCACAAAAGCAGAAACTTTAGCTTAATTTAAAATAAAGTAAGATATGTGAAAGCCTGACACAACATACATGTACACGTCGATATGCCCACATTAAAATTAGAATGAGAGGCTATATAAAAAAAAACACACCTAATGGCGCGAACTCCCAAATGTTCTACAAAACCCAGATTCAAACGCATCACGTGTCCGTTACAAGCACGTGTCGTGCAGGTGGAGCGTACTAACACGTGGCGTTTGGACGTTACGTTTTCTTGGCCCAACGATTAGAATATTTCATGTAATTTAATTAAATTCGGATTATTGCTGTACACCAAGTAAAAGAAACAATGCGTTTAAAGAGCTTGGTGGCAGGGCGTAGATCAATTTATTAATCTTAATAGCGAACCTTTCCGTTCGTGTCTTGACCTGTCGTACAAGCATGCTAATGTCGGTCTACATTCATATTTTTTTTCACTTTAAAAGAATAACACGTGTTATTCTTCTGTGTTTAAAGCGAGAAGTAAAAACTAGTTCCAACAAATGCGCGCTGGTATGGCAATATTCATGTGAAAGAATAAATACAGACAAAATATGGAAGAAATCGCAGTTTATGGAATTGTCACCAGGCGTGACGCTACCCAGTAGATGGCAGTATTTGATTATACAATAATTATCATTATTGCTTTCCAATAGAGCGTTATTAAATATTGCTAGTTATTTACAGACCTCTGAGACAGACACAAAGGTAACCTAGAAAGTAAAAAAAAAGGTAAAACTTTAAATTATGCTATACATAGATGATTATTTTACACCACAGCGCATGTCTGCAAATAATAAGCAATACAATGTAAACGTACAGTACGGTGCAAAGGTTTTGTATATAAAGGATGCATTCTGAGATAAAAATAATGATTTTTGTGTTCATTTAAAAAAATTTAAAGTGAGAGAGCAAAAGAAAAATATAAATCAAATCAACCTTTGGTGGTACTATCTTTTGTCTTTAATTCCAGGATCAATTACCATTCAAAATGCAATCAGTTCATAAGTGACCAAAACCAAATGTACCCAGGTACAACCATTTACTGTCCGGAGAGTCTGGCCTGAAAACATTTAATATTTTCCTGTGTTTGCAGAAAAATGGCTGCAGATGATCTGGATTAATGAGTTGAGTACTGGAAGGGATGCCTTGCCCCCCTTTATCCCAACATCCTGAAGTGTGTCTGTGGTTCCATTAAAAAAAGAATCAGAATGAGCTTTATTTTCAAGTACACAAAGGATGTGTACTTTGTGTGGTACAGTGGAGTACTCTAGTACAAAAATTATTGTGCTGGAACACAAACTTAAATATATGGTAAATGGAATATATTTACAAATGTTAAAGTAGATTTAGGTGTGCATTACTTGATTTAAAAAAATGTAAGGGAATGGACTGGAGAGGGGTGACTCCAAGCGGAAGTATTTTTAGAGGTAAAATAATTTAAATATTTACTCCACCACCCTCCACCCCCCCCCCAAAAAAAAAAAAAAAATTTTGATCGATAATAGGTTCTGAGTTTTGATTTTGATTTTAGTGTTCAAAAACGGTTTTAGTGTTTCGTGTTTATTATCATCAGTTAAATGCAGAAGCAAAAAGGGAAATATGAGGAGTAATTCAGAAGCATCAAGAGAGTACCAAGTGTCCTGGGTGCAGGTAGCAGTTTGGGATGATGTGAAATCAAACAATGATGGAGGAGCAGAGAACAGACTCAATGACCACTGAGTCAGTGGATCAGCAGCATCTGTGGGAGGAAGTACAGCCACTGCGAGACCTTCTTAATGGTTGAGTCCACTTCAGGTCCAGAGAGATAATGGAACCCAGGAACCTGAACAACTCCACTGATGCCACAGTGCTGTTCATGATGGTGAGCGAGGGGTGGACAGGGGGTCTTTTCCGAAATCCACTACCATCTCCACATGGTTTGAGCGTGTTGAGCTCCAGGTTGTTCTGACAGCACCAGTGAGCCAGCTGCTTTACTTCCTATCAGTATACAGACTTCTCTCCATCCTGGATGAGACCAATGTCGTCTGCGAACTTGAGGAGTTTCACAGCGGGATCCTGGAAGGTGCAGTCATTGGTGTTAAAGGAGAAGAGAAGTAGAGAGAGAACACACCCCTGGAGGACACTATTCTTGGTTGTGCAGACGCCTGATATGAAATCTACCGTTGCCTATCTGTCAGGAAGCTTGTGAACCACCGACAGGTAAGACAGCTGCATGAGATGTCATTTTGGAGGAGCTGAAGTCCACAAACAAGATCCTAACATAAGTCCCTCGTTTGTCCAGATGTTGTGGGATGTAGTGCAGTACCACATACCAGTAGGATCTGCAGGTAAACTCCAGGGGGATGATGCTGGAGCGGTTGAATCATTAAAACGATTCTATTTTCCATCATATTTCTTTCTCAAAGCATTTTTCACACCTGGTAAAATTGTTTTTCGTTCAGTACTTTTCAGAAAACACAATATTTCTATATAAAAGTATTTTTAACGGACTGCTTGTGTGATATTAGCATTTTCTGAAACACAGAATAATCAATAAAGTTCTGAACCAATTCTCAACCAATCATTTAATTATCGTACAGGCAATAGTTCATAAACATTTTCTACACAAAAAACTTTCGGTACACTACATGCAATGCTGAATGTGAATGATTGGTCTATTTTGTTTTGTTTAAAGCTTCTAACATTCCATATTTAATGTTTTATTTGCAGTGAAAAAAAGTTTTCGGGAGGTTTCCGAAATTTACGTGACGTAATGATCTTCCGAAGATTACGTCGGAGAGGGGGGTGCGTGAATGTGCGTGCGCGCGCCCGTCCGTATGTGTGTGAAACAGAGCGGAGGTGAAGAAGAGGAGGATGAAGCTGGGAGCGGAGGATGAGGAAGAGTGGAGTGAGTGAGAGAGACGTGCTGGCTATTAAGGGCTCGTGTCAAGTGTGAATGAGAGGAGCTTCGATGGGAGTTTTATCGCTGCGGCGAATCAAAGACGCATTTTTTGTCACCATCCGGAGAGACGTTGCAGCTGAAACTTTAAACTTTTACCCGCCAGAGCGGCAGCGCCGTGCCGGGTCCCGGCTTTGTCTCGCGACTGGAGAACTACGCCAGTCCACGCGAGGATACTAACAATCACCGGCACTTACGAATTCACGTTTTAACTCCTACAAAGAGCTAGTCTGTGCCCACTTTGTTTGTTCGGGAGAAGGAGAGAATGGCCGCCAACATGTACCGAGTTGGAGGTGAGTATTATTGTTCAGGCTAACGCTAGCAGTAAGCTCCGGGGGTTAGCATTAGCATTAGCCCAAACGGCTGTTTCCGCCTTGGCTACAATGAGCGGAATCCCGTTGCTAAGACAGTTGGGCCAGTGTCGTTGCGTTTTTGGGCTTTACTCAAATGTAAGCACCTGTACGGTTTGCGCCTATCGTTGTTCACTTTTATGAGTTTTAAAACTTCCAGTGTTTGTTTTTTGTAAATTGGTGTATTTATTCAATTAATAATTCGCTGTGTTCAAGTTGGGTAAATTTGAACTAATAAGGGCTTAACCTATTTGATTCACTTGAATAGAGCAGTTTCTTCTATTTATTTCGATCCGATGTTGTCCTGCACTTCAACCGAACTGTCAATCTGGCAACTGACAACAGTGCTCAGTTTGGAAACAAACGGAAATGTCGTTTAATCAATTGTTGACGTTTGTCCTTCATGAATACATTTGGAGAATCTTTAGCTACTGGATGTGAAGAAATGCCTACCGAAAAGTCAGTTCGGTCCTCGTGCTCCTCATGTACCATACGTGTACACCATCCACTCTTAAAGGGGCCGTAACGTTCATTTCTCACTTTATGATTCTTCAGCCCAAGTATCTAGAATCAGCCAATCACACAACAGCAACTCAATACATGTGGACATGGTGAATGAGATCTGCTAGATCTGCATTAGAATGGGGAAGAAAGGTAAAAGTAATTTTAAGTGGTTTTGAACGTGGCATGGTTGTTCGAGTCGGACGGGCTTCTCTGAGTATTTCAGGAACTTCTGATCTACTGGGAAGGTTTTTAAAGAGCAGTCCAAAAACAAGGCAATTCGTGCCTTTTTGATGTCAGAAGAGAAGCTGATAGAAGGGGAACAGTAATTGAAATCACCATTCATTAAAAGCTAGAGGTGGATGGGCCACAGCAGCAGAAGACCACACCGGCTGCCACAACTGCCAGCTAATAACAGGACATTGAGGCTACACCTCATACAATCTCACCAAATTGGACAATGGAAGATTGGTGTGTTGTCTGATGTCTCAATTTCTGCTGTTACATTCAGATGGCAGGGTGAGAATTTGGCGGCATCATGAAAGCATGGACCATCCTGCCTTGTATAAATGGTTCAAGCTGGTGGTGGTGCAAAGGTGTGTGGTTATGACTACAGTATACCCATCTTCTGATTGCTACTTCTAACCGGACACCACTCCATGTTATAAAGGCAGAATAATATCAGACTGATTCCTTGAACCGTACAATGAGTTCACTGAACTTTAATTACCTCCACAGTTACCAGATATCAATCCCGTAGAGCATCTTTGCGATGTGGTGGTTTCGCATCATGGCTGTGCAGCCAACAAATCTTGCGTGATGCTTTGGACATTGATTCTTTAGGCCAGAGTATCTCAAATATTACTTCTGGAGATTCAGTAATGAATTAAGAAAATGATCATTACATCTGATGTTTCACTGTGGTCAAATGAAAACAAACTAGCTTTCTGGTTAATGCTCAGATATAGAGTGGTTATTTTTTAATCTACTGAAACCACCTCATAAACATCAATTTAACTTATTAAATTAAAAAAAAAATATATTTTTTTTTTCGTAGAGGAACTTAAACAGTCTCTTGATGCAGGAGAGACAATAATAATTGTGTGCACAGCTAGTAGTAGCTAATCTGCTCCTTGAGGAGTCCCAATGAGTATCCAAATAATCCCTGGATGGTTTTCTATATCCATCTGATATTACCCAGAATCTTCTATAAAATTAATGTGGATTAGAATTAAGATAAAAAAATTGAATGTGAACATTAGCAATTCTAAGTTTAATCAAATATAGTTAATTAAAAATGTATATAATTAGAATGTTTAGGATAATTTAAAGGATGACTGTCTTGGAAATAAATGTTCAAAGTATGATAACAGGAAATTAATAATAACAAATAACTTGTTTGAATCTGATCAGATGTGTCCGGCCTATTTGGGATATAGTGCTCTCATTTGCTTGTTTTCTCTTCTTTACGGTTTTCCTCTTTAAGTCAGTCAGTGCTTTATATTATGATTATTAGGGGTGTAACGGTTCACGGGGTTTTTCTTTATAAAGAGTGCATTATATTTAAAATATCACCCAAAAGTGTCACTTTTATTTATTTTATGCAAGAATTCTATTGTGTATTGGCAGCTTTTCAAAATAAAGATTATGTAAGTTCTTATTGTTTTGTACCGAACCAAATGAACCGAACCGAACTCTCCAAGACACTGTACCGAACCGAATACGATTTTAGCGTACCGCTACACCCCTAATGATTATATTTATATTATGATTTAAGACCATTAGCAACACTTTTATTTTTCAATCCCCAGTCTGTGGTTTACCCAAGGAGGTAGGCAGTCAAAGCTAGAACCAAGTGCCAAGAGTCTAGTTGAACACTCAGTGAACTAGAACTCCAGTGCATTTAAACTACATGTTGAGTTACAAACCCTAGTGTTGATGCTAAAGCATCAATTTTACGAGTTCTTAGTTCTGCATCAAGGTTACATTGAAGCTCACGTGTATTAGCTTGTCTGCCAGTTTGACTGGGTGGACTTCCATTGTGTGTGCTTCTTCGCTCAGTTTTTAGCTCCCTGTGGTAGATCCAGGTATAACTTTATCCGTCAATCTTTGTAGTCAGATGATTTTGGGTTGTTTTCTGCTCTTCTTTGATCAATTGCCATGATTTGGTTTGTCGGCGTTTATATGACTATGTGTTCTTTCACTCCAGAAATGCTTTGCTAGCAAATTGACCCACATTAGTACCTTGTGCAGCAACAGTTTTTGGGAGTTGCCCATCATGCTACGTTATAGGGGTCGGCTGGTGATGTGTTCATCATGAAGCTTCTTGGGTACGTGTGGCATCACTTCAGAAATTCTCTGCCGAAGTTACATTTTTTGAGAGGTGCTAGTCAGGATTTGGAGTAGGCTACATGTGGACTTTGCAAAGATACATAAATTTGCTTTATTAGAAAGATCGTGATGGTGGTTGTTGGTGTTGAATGGTTAAAAAGAATGAGGTGTTCCCTTTGAGGTGATCAAGTGGGCTGTGTCCTTATGGGGCGGTTGCACTACTCCAGAATGGCTCTCCGTCACGAACCCATCCCAAAAAACAATATAGTTTAAAAAAAAAACTTATCTAAATAATTACAGGGTGTTTACTAATTTATGTCTCTAATAGCAATTCTCACATCCTAGAAAATTTTATATTTGCTTTATATTGAGTAATCAAAAACCTCTCCAATCTTGTGGATTTAGTTGAGTAACTTAATGAGATATCGCAGGTCAACGTTTCTCCCAGCTGAACTGTTGTTAATAAAATCCAGATTCACATTGTGAAGCAGGAGCTTCTACTTTTGAGTTTTACAATTTACAAAAATGTATTATAAATAATGATTTTGTCGAGAATCAGGTTCTCTTTAATAAGTGATTTCGATGCTCGTCGTTTCTCAATAAATAAGAGGATTCCCCTCAGCTGTTTTTCTTTCCAGCGCAGTAGCGGTTTTATGCACAACCAGTGCCTAAAGCACGGGCATCTGCCCAGGGCACAAATTCAGAGGGGGTACAGTCATTGGAGGAAAAAAGGTTTATAACCTATTTCCCTTTGCATAAAATAAAAATAAATAAACCCAAAACAATTTATATTTCCCTTGCTTTAAAAGTGAATCCAGCCAATATATAATTCTATAACTACAAGCATGTAAAATCCATGCATTTTTGTGTTAATATTTTTGTGAAATGGCCAAACAAAAAATTGGAAATACAAAACGATATGTTCCCCCATGCCACGGTGAATCGGTTTAGAATGGAAAATAATAATAATAATAATAATAATAATTTTTTTTATTAAAAACTCAACAAAAAGTACAGATAAGAGTGCTATTAAAGTACCGGATTGATAAGTAGTAAAACTGTTAAAACCTTAACGATACCCAACCCTAGTGGTGATCGTTATTGTTGCATCTGCTTTTTAATTTAAGTCCAGTTGTAAGTCCCTAATAAAAATCCTTAAAGGCATTTAATTAGTTCTGACCAGAGATCTACCGATATTGGTTTTCTATAGCCCGTGCCGATGTTTATAGGTCAGCTGATGGCTAATAAGTGCTGCCGATTTATTATTAAATAAATAATATTAAATCTTTGAAGTGGAAAATCCCTTTCCACTAATTATCATACAAATAAGTTGAATACTTCTGAACTTCCAACACCATTATTAATTAAACACTGACTTGTACCATCCCTGAACTCCACAAAATAAATAAAAAAAACACTTAAAAAAATCAATTAAACTGAAGAATACTTCTTTGTAAGTGTGGAGATGGTGACACCTCAGGTGATTCCATAAATTTTTGGTATTTTTCTTTTTGCCTTTTTCAGCTCCCAAGCTATTACTAAACAGAAGAAACGTTTATAGTTAGCATTTTGGTGGTTTACCTTCACCTTCAGTCTATAATCCCAATAATACACTAACCATTATAGTAATATGCTCTAATTGGAAGAAGAAAATACATTCACTAATACTGCATGTTGTTTTGACTATTAACAGATAGCTTAAAGTTACAATCCAAATGACCATAATCCAGTAAACACGTCATTCTGCACAGCTTTGTATGCAAGGATAGTGCTAAACCCTTAGACGGGTTTATCGCAGTAACATAAAACGTATACATTTAGTCATTAATCATAACACATCACTATTCATCATTATTTTTTTACATAATTTTACACATCATAACAGAAGTCTTTGCTATAGAGCAGTCTATACCAGGTTCTTATAGTAAACAAACTTACAGAATCAGAACCTAACCGTATGTATTTTGTCTTATTTTTGTCTCTGCATGGACATGTATAATTCACTGTCTGCACTCTGCACACAATGGGCCGATGCGTGCATGCACACGCCTGCGTGTGTGTGTGTGTTTCGCCTGCGCGTTCAAGTTGGCGCACACGCAGCCCCGCGTACACACACACACACACACACACAGACATGTCTGCATACAAACACACAGAGACTGAACTCCATTGATGACCCTAGCTTAGCTAACGATAGTGATGCTGGTTCAATACTATTTGTTTTTATCTTTTACTAAGTAAAGCGACTCTTCACAGGTACTTCAAGTAACATATAGTAAATATATGGCCATAAGACTTTGACATCACAATTTACGCCTTACCTTTATCTCCCAGGACTGTCTGAATGTTCTTCACATGTGGCTGCAGCACGTTTCGCCGCACCAATAGCACAGAACCAGAACCCTTTTTCAAATGGAATGAGATGTCTAAAGTCTTTATGGGGAAAACTGCTTTGAATGTAAATAAGTGAGTTAAAATGTATTTTTAGAGCTTTGAAAGTAAATAAATAACTTGACAGATTTTTCTGTCCTTGTTCTTCCCTCAAAAAACTTTTTTTTAAAATGCGTTTAACACGTTTTGGTTTCAGTTTCAGTACATTTTTTTCACTTTTCCAGTGCTCAGTTTCAGTTCAGGTTTTTTAGTTCGACTTTTGAGACATTTCTCACGTGGAGGTGGGCTTAACTGGTGGTTTGCGTTAGCAGCTCTGCCATTGGTCAACTGATTCACAAGCCATGTAAAACCAGGCGCTCCTCATTGGCTAAATGAATATGCAGAGGGATTTTTGAATATGCATTCTTATAAATATTTTCCATGAGGTTTTAGTTTGCTCTTGTATTTTCTTGGTTGGTTCATTTTACACAGAATCAAGAAACCTTTATTTGTCCCACAATGGGGAAATTGCATAAGACAAGACATACGTATTGTGCTAATCAATCTACCAGTTATACATTTAACGAAGAAACAAAATACGAGACCAATATCCAGGACCAATCAAGCTAAGCTACTAGTAATCAGGACTAATAAAGACCTGCGGATCACTAACTGTTTCAAGAAAATCATCACTGCTTCAGTCATTGAAAAATGTGAGAACGCAAGATGAGACTACAAAATAGCAGTGCGTTCATTATAAATAAAAGGTGTCCCTGGAGTCTTCAAAAGTATTCATAGTTGATGAATCAG
This sequence comes from Danionella cerebrum, assembly GCA_007224835.1. Lineage (NCBI taxonomy): Eukaryota > Metazoa > Chordata > Actinopteri > Cypriniformes > Danionidae > Danionella > Danionella cerebrum. The sequence continues at coordinate 252,415 of SRMA01027327.1, forward strand.
TTTTGGTAACAAAAAAATGAATATCCTTAAAAGTATTAAAAATTCACAGTCTTTTTTGCAGTTTTTTGAGGCATTGATTTCATTCAATATAAAAGTTGTTAAAGATTTAAAGAAAATAAGTTTCTTATTTAAAATAAGTTTTCAGATTTATGTTTATCCCCATTATGTTAAGTAAGGAGTAAATGCATTTTTCAAAAACTTTCCTAACCTACTTTTTACAAAAATTGTATGCTATAGTATAATCTCAGGGCTATTTTGGAAACCGTAATTAAGGCACAAAGGTTCTCGTTTCTGGGGTGTTGATCATGGTGGAGGTGGAGCGAGACTAGTGTGACGATGTCGATCTCACACACCCACTCTGAAGCGACACTAAATCCACCGAGAGATCCATACTAAACGCATTCACCGAAATGCTCTGGTACCAGAAGGTGTTTCTGCGATTATTGCATCTTCTGTGTATCTCACAAAGGCTTGCAGAAATCTTTCCAAGCTAGAGGAAAGAATTGGGTTTTCTGAATTTATTTTATTATTTTGAATGCCTTTATATATGCCATTAGAAAGAAGCCAATCACTGTGATGATCTATGATGTTTCTCTAATGTGCCCTTAATTATCATTTACTGCTGCCTGCCGCGGTGAAATCACATTGCTGCTGTTGTCTTTAATCCAGCTCTAAATAGGTCACAGCAATCAGGCTCTGTTGCTTTAGCAGACTCCGTTGACTGCTTCATTGCAGTTGTAGATTCATCATGCAGGATTCGATGAGGAGTTCAGGAGGAAAAGCTCACCTATTACATGCTTGTCCAAATGCGTTACACTTTATGACTTCAAATTGAGTTCAGACAAGGGCGAAGTCTGCATCAGCTCACGAAATACATTACAGTGTGCTTGTGGATTACAGTGACTTGACATTTTTAATAGCTTTAAAGATGCTCTTGCCATGTTTTCTAGTGTTTTTGGAAGTTTGCTGCTTTGGTCGTTGAACTTGATCTTGTATTTGGCCACAAACACTGGCTCTTCTTCTTCTTCTTCTTTTCCTTTCGGCTGTTCCCAGTTTAGGGGTCGCCACAGCGAATCATCCTTTTCCACCTAACTCTGTCCTCAGGCTCTTCTATATAGTATAAAAAAAGTCTGTACTTCTTTGTTATTCTTGCACATTTTTCAGCGTTTTTGAGCTTTTTATAGCATATGATTGATAAACAGATGTTTCTGCAGTTATAGCCTCAGGGGAAATTTTTTGTCAGTACGTGGCTATTTTGAGAGAATTGGCACTAGCCATAACTGCTGCTGCTTAGCTTACATACTTGAAGGTCTGTAATTCTATATATGTGTGTGTATGTGTATATATATACATATATATATATATTTTTTTCCCCCACACATGTATAACGAAATTAAATTACACAATTTACAAATTAAATGCACAACTACAAACTCCTTTTAACACCATATTAAAATATTATTATGAAACATGTTTTTATCCTGTAAATAATTATTTTCATCAGGCATAACATAAAACATCTGTCTTTGTTAAACATTTTTTAAATACAACATTTACACACATTGCTCCAGGTTGGTATAATTTAAGAAGTCAAGGGTCATTTGGAGCTTTTACTTTTCAAGTTGCTCTAATAAATTACCTTTAAAACAGTTTATTGGGGTAACTTAATATAATTCTTTAGCACAGCCCCAGCTTAATGCAATTTTCTAAGTATTAAATTTACATTTTTTTACTGCAGAAAGCGAACAAACAGTTTCTATACAAAAATCTAAAGTGTTTAGACAAAATAGAAATTCATATCCCCCCCCAAAAAAAAACAAGATAAAAAACATGACAAACTTCACCTATAACTATATAAACAGTTTAAATATTTTTGTGCTATTGTGCTTTTTTTATGTGCCAGATTGTTGAAAACACAAGCCATATCACAAGTATTTGTATTTCTAAGGGTTATCCCTTCTTTTTGGTGGTAAAATGTAACTGAAAAATGATGGCAAATTTTTTTCCCCACATTTTAATTTGAATCTTGTATATTCATTAAAACAAAAAAAAATCTAAGCTAATTAATACACATTACGTTTGAAATCAAAATGTAACATTAAGTGGGTCTCGTCATTTGTACCTAATTTAATTCAGCCCGTGTGATTGGCACTCGCACCGGTGTGTGCAGAGACTTCTAAGGGTTAAGGGAAGTTATAAAGTAGATACAACACACCATGGCTTTTCCATAATATATACATTATAGGGGTGTAACGCTACGCTAAAATCGTATTCGGTTCGGTACAAAACAATAAGAACTTACATATTCTTTATTTTGAAAAGCTGCCAATACACAGTAGAATTCTTGCATAAAATAAATAAAAGTGACACTTTTGGGTGATATTTTAAATAGATTGCACTCTTTATTAAGAAAAACACATTTTTTTAAATAAAAAATGAAATACTGCAACTAGTTAGGATAGATAGGATAGATTATCCACATTTTCTGAAGAGAGCACAGATCTGGTTGCAGTGACAATATCTCCAGCAGTAGAAAATGTTAGATGTGTTGCCTGCCCGATCTCCGTGGAACAATGTCGGCATACAACTTTAAATTTATCCACTCGTCTATCCCCATTATGTATTTTAACAGAGACGCCAAAGTGTTCCCAAACAGGAGACCGTAGTGAGGTAAGAGGGTCTTCAAGCTCTGGCTTCCCTTTCGCTTTTGCCATGTAATTGTCCTACTCGCGCTCGTGCTCGTCACTCAATAGCGTCCGTGCGGAAACTATCTCCGTGGAACAATGTCTGCATACAACTTTAAATATATCCACTCGTCTATCCCCGTTATGTCTTTTAACAGAGAAGCGAAAGTGTTCTCAAACAGGAGACCGTAGTAAGGTGAGAGGGCCTTCAAGCTCTGGCCTCTCTTTCGCTTTTGATATGATTCTCGCGCTCGTGCTCGTCAGTCAATAGCGTCCGTGCGGAAACTCGCCTAGGAACATTGTTGCGCTGCGCTTAATATCGCGCTGATAATACATTTATATCATTCAATAAAAATACCGAATACCGAAACGGTACGCAAGTGTCCCGAACCGAACAGGCCGTACCGAAACGGTTCAATACATACCGTGAACCGTTACACCCCTAATACATTATATTGGCTAATGAATTGCCTTTTGTAAATGTTTTCTTTGTAAAATATAGTTAAACAATGATTCATTTGCATCTTCCTTTCCCATATACACTACACAAAAAGCTGAAAGGTTGCATTTGTTGTGCGCATATGTGACTGACATTTCACCTGTGCTAATCATTAGCCTTTTTTTGGCTGTAGCCTGTTGTGATGAACTGAGAGGACAGCCAAGATGGGCATGAAATGAGGCAGAGAGAGAGTGAGAGTGGGGTGGAAACAGGCAAACCATCCTAGAGGCCTGTGGTTAAACCCCCTGTGTACCGTACATATGCGTGTCCTCTATGCCTGCCACTAGGCCACTGCACAGGACTAATCATTAGCTTTTTGAGACATTTATAAATCAGGATTATTTAGCAGTGTTAAATCATGTTAAATCGGAGGGACGCCCCGCCTTTTTAAGATTAGCATGAACCCCTCCAAGATAAATTCAAAATAAATATTTCCACAGTTTTTACAGCAGTAGGTCTGTGTTACATAATTGGATTAAATACTGAAAAAGCATTTTGCCATGACCTCTACTTCATCCATTTCTCTCTGTCTCTCTGTATGTATATTTACATGATGTGATTTTTGTTCTCTGTTCTCAGAAAATAATGAAAAGAGTTAAAAAAATGTTGCTTTTGATAGTAAAAATATGTACCGGTAATACTGAACAAAGCAACACATTGTCACAAGAATAGTTTGCATATGTGTTCAAGTCATCCATCTCTCTCTCTCACACACCCACACGATTCAAAATAGTTCAGCTTTTTCAAACTTTAAAACTATTTTTTGTAGCCGAAATTGAAAATTTGCATTTGAAGTAGCTTAAAAATCCCAGAGCTTAAATTAAATTTACCTTTCACATTATTTACTTCATCCAAGTCCCATAATTTTTTATATTATTCAATGGATTGCATCTGTAAAATAATGTAGTGATCCTTCTATAGGATGACCATTAGACTGCATGTTTTTCAGGATACTTGTTCTCACTGTTCAGTAGTGAAGCTGTCCCAGTGAAGCAATTGTCACTGTAAAGGCCTTTACACACCTATGCGTTTGTTGCACTGCACATTTGCGGCTGTGTCATTAGCTCTCTGCGTATTCCTGTTGCGTTTAAACATCAGTGCACACACCCTCTCCTGAACACCTAGATGGCACTTCGGGGAGCTGTAATTCACCCAATGCCACACGCAGAACAAATTCACATCGAGTGAGGCGCATTTATAGAGGAAGAAAATAGGACGAGCGATTGCTTATCTGTTGCTATAAACCCAAACTATTCGTTTTCTGGAAAATGAACCACCTATTAAAGCTGGTTTCAGACGCATGATTTTAGCCCCGATTTTGAGTTTAAGCCCAGAATCGCATACAGATCGGAGCTTGTGCACGCATCTCACAGATTGAAGTTACAAAGAACACAGTTTTAGAACATGGACAACGTTCTTTACGATTCTGTCTAAAGTCATGCCGTGTGAAATCCTCTGCTGTTGAACTCTTGAGCTGTTCAAATTCAGCAACGACAGGATGCTTCTCCAGACATTTTCTGTAGTCTCTTTTTCTCCTTCCCCTTCTGGGAGTACAGCTCCTCGTTTTGTTCTCAATAGCTGCCTTTTCCGGCTGAAGACACGTGACCAAACGAGCCAATCACAGCATTTGACTCACTGCGTTAAAATGAAAGAACAGGTCAGTGCACATCTGAAAAATGACGTATCATTTTCTTTCCGGCTGGTGTGTATCGTTACATTATCGCCTGTGTAATTAAAGCTAATGATTTGCTGCATGCAGCCCCTGCATTAAAAATGCATAGGTGTGCTAAAGCTCTGTTCATTTATGCTGTGGTGGGATTTATGCCAAAAGTATTCACCCACCCATTCAAGTTCAATTCAGACGATAACTGCCACAATCAGGCCATATGGGCGTACAGCATATATATATATGTATGTATGTATGTATGTATGTATGTATGTATGTATGTATGTATGTATGTATGTATGTATGTATGTATGTATGTATGTATGTATGTATGTATGTATATGTATATGTATATGTATATGTATATGTATATGTATATGTATATGTATATGTATATGTATATATATATATATATGTATATATATATATATATATATATATATATATAAGAATGGGATGCTCTCTGGAGCTTGGGGTGCTACCGTTAAAGTAAGTGCAGTTGAGGAATCAAACTTTTCAGCGAAAATAATTGGGAAAGAACGTAATTCAGGAAGTTTCAGTAGCTGAGGAAGACATTCCTCACCGCGGAGTGCATTGATGTCATGTACCTGCAGACGTCATTCATTCTAACCTTAAAATTATCATTATTATTTTTGCTCCAATAGTTTCAGAATGAAGGGCACATTACTTGACTATTGAAATAATTGTAGAAAAAACAGTATCTATCACTATTTCTTGAACAAATTAGATTAAAACACACAATGACTAAAAAAATTTCACGGAGCGGGGTCATGTGACTTCACAGGTTGTAGTGTTTTTAAAAGGGATGGTAATTGAAATAATCTACCTGGAAAGGCTATTATAGCTTCTGAATGGCGATTAGGTTTCGAATAATCGCACAGACTTGCGTATAATGACACATGGCTGTGTTTTCAACTAGTGCCCTTTTGAAAGATCAGTATGGTTTCGAATGAGGACTAAATCTGCAGATAATGGCAACAATGCATCAGTTCTCTTGGCCCAGACCAAATTAAACTGAGAAAAACACCCTAAAAGTGCATGTGACATGGCTGAGTGCATAACCACTGCGCTGATGCGCTCGCCCTGAAACGTACTGAATTACTGTAATTCTCAATAGTTTCTTCTGACTGTCTACTACTGAATATGTAGGAAATTTCAAGACTTGGGGTGTAAGATTGTTTTTTCATGTTTTGGGCTTGGCCCCTTAGTTTACTTTAAATGCACAAAGTTATTTCTGCACCAATTACACAGTGGTGATGGCTCTTTCTTTTTCAAACATGAAGGCATTGTGGAACAAGCTTTGAGTGGAAGTACCTGGCTGGCCTTTGCAGAGTACTTGCCTCAGAACCAATGAAACAAATACTGTGAGCCAGTTCTCATCTTATTTTAGCCCAATGGTCTGGTGGAAATACATGTTCATATACTGCAAATGAAGCCATACTTTTGAATACTATGAATTTTTTTTTTTGTTATTTTATTAGATGTGGCCATTTCCTCTCTGTTGCATTACAAACCTGAATCAGGCAACTTTGTTTCTTAAGTGACACTGACTTGCAGGTTTTATTTTCCAACCCAAATATGAATGACCCACACTGACTCGTATCATTGGGCAGCACCCAAGCGACAAAACTTTATTGACTGTGATCAGCTGAAAAATTATTCTTGTGGAATTAAACGAGTCAAAACCATTGCTGCTGATGACTGTTGGTATTTGCTCTACCCCCTCAGCACCTCATCTTCTTTGTGCTGCGCTTGGTTTAATGCACTTATGGTGTTTTGTGAAAAAACAAGACTGCTGTTTTATGACAAACCAGGACTGCATTAATTGACAAGTATTGTGAAAAATGAACAGCCTTTATAATATATAAAAAAAAGTTTTTTATATATTTTATTCCCTTTTGGGGTCACAGGGGTCTCTAGCGCACATTGAGCAAGAGGCGGAGGTACACCCTGGACAGGTCGCCAGTCCATCACAAGGCAACATATATTCACACCTAAGGGGAATTTAGATTATTCAATTAACCTAACCACATGTTTTTGATGAAAATGTTATGTCTATTCCAGCATCATTGATGATTTAATTGTAACAATAGACCTGGAAAAATATAGAACAGAAAAATCTTGGGAAAACTAATCATATTGTTGATCATAATCACTATATTGTAAAAACAAAATGACAAACTAGATAATTTTCCAAAATCCTCAGCCCTGTATTTACTTTTTAACATATGGAGGACTGGATGTATTCATCTGGATGTCCACAAGATTGTGGGTTCTTTAAAAATATTCTTAAAAAAAAACTGACATAAATGTTAAGAATTTACCAAACCAACAGGTGGCAGTCGATTTGTTTATTTTTAACATTAGTATTCAGCATTGCATTTGTAAAAACGCATCAATGATCAAACAGGAAACATCTGAATGTAAACCTGTACATGCTGTAAGCCGGGATAGTGTGGTAAACAGCAAACAAAGTCCTCGTTTCGTCCGCTTTTAGATTGATTTATCTAAACACGACAGTGAAGGCAGGCACACAGCATGACCAACTCCATCTCCAAAATTCGAGAAAATGAATTTCCGTTTCCCGCCCACTGTAACGGCACAGAAAAATCCCAGTTTTCAGAATAACGAGTTACGTGTGGGCAGGGCCTTAGTTTATTTAATGTATTTGTACCCGTCAGTCTCCTCAAACCTCAGTGGATTTCTACATGTGCCAGAATACCAGTTCCCAGTGCTTTAAAAGCAGATGGCAAGACCATGACTCTCCCTGAAGGAAATTATTGATCCTTGCAGCCTAGCCTCTCCTCACTGTCTCTCTGATTGATGAGGCTCATGAACTTTGGAGAGACCTCCATTTTGATTTTATCCCCTGTGGCATAGTTTAAGAACATGGCTGAGCAGACACAAGATCAAACGGCATTAGTCTGATCAACGTCTACCAGAATGGACCAGACAGGAAGTGACGATATCTATTCTCATGTGTGTAGGCTTGAATTTTGCTGATCCTATCATGGTCATGGCATCTTCTGCATGGTATGCATTATGTAATATTTACCAATTATAGCATGGGATTCGACCCTTCACCTGTGGTGGGATCCATCTTTTTCAACATCTCTAAATTTTTGATTGTTGTTGGTTGATGGAAATACAGCTTAAACTTCAAAATCGACTTGAGCCTTATAATACAAAGAAAATAGAATTTGATTTTAATGTAGGATTGCCACATTTTTTTTTAAATTTAAAACCAGTAATTTAATGGCACTGGTTAAGAGCATAAAAAGCGAACTGAGAAAAGACAAAGATTACCCAAGTACTCATTACAATGTTAAAATGTACTTTAAAGTCTCTTTTAAGGCTAGAGAAGGATCTTCTTTGTTTTCTCCTAAAACAGACTGACAATTGCAGTTAAAAAGCACTGTTGTGGTCACATGATATGCATTTATTTTCAACTGATCTTCACTGCGACTCTCAAATCTTTTGTCCAGCAGACCCCTCCCCTGATTGTTGTTTTAAGACTCAGGTTCTTGTGATTGCATTCCTTTGTTTGTCTGAAATGGTAGACCATTACAAAAATTTAGTTCAACCACTGATTCTTCAAAGCCTCATCCTTGGCAGAGGATTAAAAAAAAACGTAGATGCAGGAAAACCATTCCGGTGTAAATAAAGACCATTATATTACTTTTTAAATAAACACGAAGGTTAGATCAAAGAGGTAAATTACTAGTTTGACTGTGTAAATTTATCTTGGAGCCAGATTGTTGTATGTAATCTTTTCACTGCTACTTTTACTGGTCAAGTGAGTATCATTGTGCATCAAAGTAGTTTATTTATGTATCAAGGTTATAAATGAGATTGCCAAAGCTCTCCCCAAACTGTACTTTTTATGTTCTTCTTTCAGAAACTCCACTTAGGTCATGTCCACACAAGTTTTTTTTTTACACAGTGTCCACACGGGTCCGTTAAAAATATTAAGATACTTTAGACAACCTGCTCTTTGTGTTTGAGGTTCCGTGTCTTGTTTTCTTTCTTGGATGTGTTCTATTTACGGTACATCTTGATAGTAAGTTTTATTGACTGCCAGAATCCAAAATATAACAATATTTTACTGTAGCATTTTTGAGTTACTCCATTCTGAACTCAGATTTTTTTCTGATGAAATTTATTTATTTTTTGTTGTGGGAACACTTTGAAGTTCCATTTCTAATTTTCTCTTATGGGTGCGTTCAAAGACTTACGTTTTTGTAAATGTCAGACTGTCGGAATTCAAAATATATATATTTGTTTTGTACTGTAGCATTTTTGAGCTCTTCCATCCTGAACTTGTATTAGAAATAAAGAGAATAAAAAGTTTCAAATAAAAAAATTTATTTCCTGAAAATGTCTGCGTTGTTTGTAATTATCTCTATTTTAGGGGACACCATTGACAACATTTCCACTCAGGGCACCCATTTGCCCCTGTAGCAGATTATCTAGTTACATTAAAAGAAAATATATAAATAAATGCCACGGCATGTGTCACACAAATGGTTTGTTTTGATGATCTGGGTGTGTTTTCTGAACAACTAAAGCAAAATACTTTTTTGGGGGCTTGTTAATAGCATGTTGTGTAACTTTTACATTTACCACATTTAAGACATTTCTATATTTAGTAATATGTGAAGGACTTTTTTTTTTCAACAAATACTGGCCATTGTTTCAGAAATGAACATCAATGGTGTTCCACTCACAAATGACTTGTTTTGTCTGTTTCAGATTATGTGTATTTTGAGAACTCTTCAAGTAACCCGTATCTGATCCGCAGAATAGAAGAGCTCAATAAGGTGAGTTTTGATCATGACTCTGAGTGAAAAACAGGCCTTACTTTATTCTCGTGTGACCCTGGTGAACCAGTTGATGTTATTAAAGGAAATCTCTCCTGTTTGCCTGAAGTGTCTATATTTTTTCTTTTATTTAGCCACAGGCCGCTAGTGACCGACATGACTCATCAAACCAATAGGGGAACATGAATCTGACGCATTACAGTTGCACACCCAGATTGTCCTTATTTAGTTAAAGTAAAGAGACACCAACACAAGTAAAGAGACTTTTGAAGATAGATGATTGACAATGAGAGCTGGCATATGTCACTCATGAGGAACTAACAGACTGTCTCCGTCACCTGCCGCTCTCTGCTTTGTTTTGCAAATGCTTAGCCATCATACTGTTGTCTACCGATTTAAACTGGGCTGTTTGAGATGAAGATTCAGTCATAAGAGAGTTATGTAATGCTCAGAACGACACGGGCATTTTTCCTGGAGCATGGATTAAAACACTTTATGTAACCTCGTTTCATTTTCAAGGTCCATGATGCTTAGTGGGAGGGCTAAATGAAAGGAAACGTTCTCCATGTTCATTCCATGACTTACATTTTCAGCTATTAAGTGTTCTCTTACCCACACCTGTTGTATTTGTGTGTATTCTCAGATTTGGTTTTCATTTTCATATAGAGTGGGTTTATGCTGATGACACGTTTTTACTTTAGATCTAATGCTCATAAATTTAATAGTCTGACGTCCCCGGCGGGGCTTCTTTTTGTATGATTTTCGATGAAACGAATGGTTGCTCTCTGAACAACCTGTGTGCTCACGAGGGCCAAAGGTGAGCTTCTCTGCTGGGCATTCATGAAGTCATACATAAAGTCTCAGTTTAGAGAGTGAAAAGAAGTAGGGCTGCAACAACTAATCAATCAAATTCATAAAAATTGAGAATGAATCGAGTTTCAGTGATTGCAATTAACAGGACAGTTGTGCACCAATGCATATTCTTCCCCTAGACCAGGGCTCTAGACTAACATTTTGCACTGGTTGCACTGGTGCGCCTAAATTTTTTTCTTAGGTGCACCAGCACAAAAGTTATGTGCACCCAAATTTTCAACCGCATCACATTTAACATTGCATTTTGACAAGTTCACTTTTTTTAGTTATCTATTTATTTTTTTTTTTTAAAATCACTGTCCATATAGACAATATTGACTTGTAAATGATTAACTAACAACCTGGTCAAAATAAAGTTCTTTATTTGAAGCACAATTCTACAAGAAAGTTAACTAAAACTTACTGAAAAAGTGTTTAAAGTGCTTTACTGAGCTGAAATTTAAACTTTAAACTGATTTTGGTCCCCAAGAGCAGCAAATGCTTTCTTTGAAGCAGCATTAATTCCTAATTAAACAAATAAAAACAATAATACCATTTACTACCCAGATCAAGAGTTTATAATGCAGCCTATTTATTTATTTATTTTTTCATTTTTAAGTGTCAGAATATTATGGTTAATGCAGTAACGAGACGGTAGGCATATTATTGACATAGGCTCCATGACATGACATGGCTTACCTTGGGCATGAGCATGCTCGACCTCAATGTGTTCAATAATATATTCATCGGTCTTCCTTTACGACTGTACACAATGATGCATTCCTTTGTGGCGATATATGTGTCTCCGTCGATCAGGAATTCCATGTACGCACTGTTCACAATTTGCACAGACGTCTTTTTTTTCAATGTATCTGCGATGACTCCTATAAATTGGGTGCGCGCGACATCATTGCTGTACGTCGGGTTAACGTTCAAGCCATTTTTCTTCATTAGAATTATTTCGGACTTGAATTTAGTGAAGGGGAGTTCTTCTTTTGCAATATTGTAGGCAACGTTAAACTTAATTCTCATCTCGGCCTCGTCTGATGATCTGTTTGCTGCTGCCTGCCGCTGAAAGGCAGCGGGGAGAGGGGACACTTGAGCGGTGCATTTTTAGCGCCATGTTATGTGTTTTATAGCAAATTCTGAAGTTTATAGTTTCAATTCTAAATGTATTAGAGCCAGTCACAGGGGAGGTTGATGGCTCCGTGTCAGAGCATTGGTTATGATTTTCACGATCAGGCCCTAACTTATCTTTCTTAATGAAAAATCTGTCAATTGTTCTTTTCATCTTCTCTCGTAATGCGCGGCTACATCCACTGTTTACCTGATGGACTCACCTCTCTCTGTCTGACTGCATCACATGCATTTTCAAACGTACGTTCACACACATACAGGAATATCTGGACCACTGCCAATCGGGGGGTGGGGCGGGATACACTCTTCACTATCTCTGATTGGTTTAGACCACGATATGGGCCTAATGTGTGTCTGTTGTTGAACAACAGGGAGACTCACGGAGTTTCGTTTTTTTCCCCTCGAACGACGGGTCGCACCGGTGCAACCTTTGATTTTTTTTAGTCGCACCATTGAGAAATTAGGTCGCATATGCGACCAAATTGGTCGCACTCTAGAGCCCTGCCCTAGACTATTTGCTTGTTAAGTTTTAATTTAGTTTTTTTTATATAATCCACTCCAAAGTTACCTTGTTAACTAGCAAATGTGTGGTTTACCAAATATTGCACATTTCATTTAGGGTTTCACCTATATATATCGTATGTGTAACAATACTTCTTGGGATGATACCCCAGATACCCTTTATCCTTCACCAACATGAAGATGTTTTTTTTTTTTTTTTTAATGAAAAACAAACTAAGCATTTTGCATCTGGTGTGTTCCTTGTATGTGTAGCTAAAACTTTATCTTTAGTTTTATTTCATTTAACTATTTTGCCTTTTGTACATTTATCTGCTTAAGAATTAGTCTTAGGTGCCAGCTTTTAATGTAAAGAACACTATTTATTTTAAATCTTTAGTGCAGTTTTACGGTACTGGGATTCTTTTTTGAAATTAACAAACATAGTTCTAATTTAATGTTTCTGAAATGAAACGAAACATTGTGTTAAAATAAAATTGTTATTTGAAATAGTTTTTTGTTCTTTTTTTAAACTATTGTGAACCCTGTATCGAATCGTAAGGTTGTCAGTGTATCTTTACACAAGTCGTACATAGTATCAAAATAATCATTAGTTGCAGCCCTAAAAAGAAGCGCAAATCTATGCAAACTACTGCCAACAGTGTCAGAAGCTTTAGGATGAACACCGAACTACATCTCTATTTTAATTTCAACCAGTTGTGGTTTTAGGCCCTTTTAGGGGTGCTACTGCACACCTATTTGTCATTTTAAGACCCCTAAAACTAAGCTCTTATACTGTCTGTCCCATCAAATATCAGGATGAGCTGAAACAGTGAGCCAAGTTTATAAAAACATCACGTTTACCTCTTTTTATTATGAATAATTTTTCTTCTGATTTAATAATAATAATCATGCCGCTAAAACACAAAGGATTAAATTCATAGTTTTATGGAGCTGAATATTTTCTGAATAAGTTTATCTTTACTAAAATGCTTCAAATGAGCACATTTAAGCTTAAAACTCACATTATCTTCCCAGTTGTCCGTTTTCCAGCGCCAACCTTTTTACCCTAAAAATGCTCAAAATGGAAGAACTTGTACTGTAATTTCCCAGGGACCCACACTTTTAATTAAAGCACCGAACCTGAATATTTCAAGGTAACCATGCTCCGAGAGCCTTCTAAAACCTTTTAAGGTCATCTTACAATGCCCCGAAACCCCAAGTAATTGATTTGTTAAATAAACTGTTGTTTTTTTTTCCATTTTTGAGCGGTCCTACCATTAAAACACTGATTAATGTTCCATTTGAGGTGCTCATTGTTTGTACAAAACCTATGTTTGTGCTATGATCCTATAAGTTGTCTGCTCTGAAATTACAAAGATGCTTTATCTAGCAAATTTTTACTAAAATCGTAAGCATGATGAGCCCAAATTTAATGCATCTAAAGAAATCGTCAAATTTTGCGCGAATCAATTTGTTTTTTGATTAGTACTGATAGATATGTCCCAACCATATTCTATAGATTAAACAGGATTATAATTGTGTGTGTGTGTGTGTGTGTGTGTGTGTGTGTTTTCTTTCTTTTAGACTGCCAATGGAAATGTAGAAGCCAAGGTGGTTTGTCTCTTCAGGCGGAGAGATATATCTGCCAGCCTGAACACTCTGGCTGATAGCAATGCACGTGAGTAACCTGTTTTAGTCTTCTTTTTGGATAATGTATCCAGTGGTGCGAGGAGTAAAGCAAGAATATACCTGCAATAAAATAAGAAATCTAATTCTTTATTCGGGATGTTGAAGAAGCTGCACTAGACTGACCCACTGCCCAATCTGTGCCAAATTTCAGCCCACCATATTTCCCAAATGTAGTGGTATGAGGATATTTAGATTTACAGTGATATTTGTGACGAACCTGAAAAACATTTTGTATTTCTAATTGGAACAAATTTGGGGAAACACTTTTAAAATAACCTCATTATTGTTTGATTATAAAATAATTATTTAAACTGTGCAGTTGAAAAACTACTGTGTGTACGTTTTAAGTGGAATATCTCAACAATACTGTGCAAAGGGTGTAAAAAATTGCTGGAAACAAAGAACGCTTTCAGAAATGAGTTCCATGTCATGGGAAGATTGAACACAGCAACAAGATGCAAGGTAGTTATACGGCATCAACAAGATCTCTCCCAGACATGTTTCAATCTGGATGTCCAAGAGCTGCTGTTCAAACACTTTAGAAGCTTTTTAGGGCGTTCTTGAAGATCATTTTTGAAATTGGAAAATTTCCAGCAGTAGAATCATTGCAGCACTGGCAGAACCAGTGGGACCCGTGTACACCCATCTATTCTCTGTCGAGATCATGCCTCGAAAAGCCATACCACCACTGTAAGAATTTGTCTTTGGATGGTATTTCAGAAGGGTGCTCTTCGTGTGGGTTGAAGAAATATTGATTCAGTGACACTCTCTTCCTAAAGATGGCGTTTATCTTACAACAGATGCACTCTACGCCACTCAGGCAAATAGGAAAGAAGGGGAACCAAAGAATGCATAGATAAAAATAATGGATGTCGATTGGTTTATACTGGTGATGGCTGATCACAGGGAGCTGTTTGACAAAAGTGTGGAGAGAGGATTTGTGAGCGCCACTGAGTCTCTTTTACATCCTAGTCACATCAAAAGAGCCACCTTTCATTGGTCGTTCTCCTTATGAAAAAACAATGCAAGACACTTTTTCTATAGGCACCACTCACTCCGTCAGATGTGTACGCTCCGGTTGGCGCCCATAGTTTTCGATCGAGGCGCATTGTTGCGTGAAACTGCGAATCAAAAATTTGCATTAGTGTGTATAGTGCTGTTGTTTTTGGCAGCCCTGTGAGTTTTAGCCTTTATAAAACTCACAAAAATTATAAATTAAATTATTTAATAAAATAAATTATTTTAATTATTTTAAAAATGTAATAGTTTGACGAAAATCAAAATCATTTTAATCCAGTTTTAGTCAACTAAAATAAAAGGTTTTAATCGTTAGTCATTTTAGTTTATTAAAAATTGTATTTTAATAAGTGAATTTAAATCTTACGTTAAATATTACAAATGGTGTTTTTGAATTTATTTCATAATTTACTGCTCCATTTCACATTGTGGCAGTCAAATGGCTTTTCTAAGGATTAATTTATGCAAAATATTAACTTATGCAACAACATGATATTCACAACATTCTTTTAATGGTAATTTAAAACCAGTAACTGATTACATTGTTTAAAAATGATTTAATTTGAGAATTAGAGAGATGAATTTATAGCAAGCTAAAGTTTTGCACATAACTCCAGACCAAAATATGCTGCTAACTTTTTTTTTTTAGCAAAAGTCTGTTGCAGTGGTTTATTAGCTTGCGTGTGTTATTACCACAGTTTCTCAGTGTGTTAGCAGCAGATATCATTTTGTCGCTTCCTACCACCAAGGCTTAAAGGTTGATGCTTCTGTCATGATCCTCAAAAACCTAAAAATTCTCATGTTTGTCACCTGGGGAGTTGGATCGCAGATGCGTCGTGCTTTGCTCAACGTGTACGTAGCACGTCAGAAGGTGGGTGTGACTAGACAAGGATAACAAGCGCTGGTGGATTCTGTGATGGAAGGACTCTGTTCCTTTCTGTCTCGAGACGAAGTTTTCCTGGGCCCCAGAGGTGACAAGGAAAGAAACACGACACTGGGATCGTGCATCAACCAGTCACAAATTTATTGGCAGTTTGTTCAGGGTTTTTATACAGTTCAGATCAGTGGGTGTGAACGAAGTTTTTACAAGAAAGGGGATGTATGACATCATGTGCTTATTGCAAGAAATGCTGACTTCAGCTTTCAGGAGCGGAGGGGGTGAGTGAGTCTCGTGAACCCAGGTCAGCCTGACCTTGGGCCTGCGCACTCTTAGATGCAATAGAAAAGGTTGTAATGAAGTTTCTGTATCTGAATGTCTGTATTTCCATCACAGATTCTTTACATATTGAATGACTGATTAAAGCACAAATATCTTTCATTTTGAACGTGTTACCTTCCACTCATAAACATTTTATCCCCCTCTCGTTTTCATTAACAAAAACTTGAGCGTGCCTCGTCAAGCTTTTGTCATAACAGACATGTTTAGCTCGTCAGCATCTCGTTATCGTCTTGAGAAAAAGATTTGTGAACAAAATATTGACAATAGATCTGTATCGTGTATAGGTCTTACAAAACCAGCAGGGATGTGTATGATTGCTCCAAATATATTCTGCTGCAGAACAATGCCCCTAAACATACAACTTAGGGGGCACGTTTTTTCAGGGACAAGAATTGCTGGAATTTATGGCTTAGCGAATTTTAAAATCTGAAAATATCTATACCAGGTCACATACTGACAAAATAAATTGGATTTGAGTCACTTCAGCATAAAACGAGAACCTTGTGTTCAGGGAGATAAAAATGAAATAAGCAGCTCCCTCAAAGTGCTTTCCATAACTTGTGGAGCTCTAGGCACATGAACTAAGTTGGCAATATTTTTTTTTTTGGTTGCTCCACGTCAAAGTAAAACAAGAGTTCCTTTCCTCCAAGGTGTTTTAAAACACTTTGTACCACAAGTGTTCATCTATTTTTCCATCTCCAAGTGCTACCTACTCGGGCGTCACAACTAACAGCTAAAGGTGCCTCTTTGTCTATAAACACCCTTCAGGTATTTGTCATTTTTACTTTCCTGATGCACAGCCTTCAGGTTATTTTGATTCAATGTCACGTTTGTGGTGGAATTCGAAACATGTGAGGTCATTAGAGGTCAATTTCTGCTTGAATATTTGTTACGTTTCCCTTGTATCTAGCTGTTAAGGACCAGTTAAACAATATTAGAGCTCTGGTTATGGTCGCCTCCTCCTCTCGCTACCTTCTGCCCATCTTCCCCTCGCCCCCTCCTTGAATGGGCTCCTCTGTGCTTATCCTCAGCTGCCATCCCTCCTGTGCTCTGAGAACAAAAGAGCCTTCATTGACCCGCCAGGACTTGGTTTTCAAAGGGTTAACACTGTCTGGTTTGAAGTGAAAGTGCTTTTTGGTGTTTGGGTGTGTTCAGATGAAGGATTTGTCGTAAGCGTGTCTTGAGTACTGTCTGTTTGTGCATGTGTGAAACAGAGCTTGTGGCATTTTTTTAATGCGTACTTGTGCATGAGGGGGGTTGGGGGGGGGGTGCTCAATGGGGGGATGGGCGCCTCAGGTTTGTTGCACAGGGTTTCCATGTTAAGCTGGCAGGGACGCATTGGCCAAGGGGAGAAAAGGAGAGGGCAGGGCCACTGGGGTGGCAGGAGGGGTTAATGAAATGGGGTGTGGTTTGATGTCCCAGCCTCCTCTTTGACAGGGTTTCCTGCTGCTCCATGCAGGGGTGGAGTCTAGTCAGATTCTCTGATAAAGTCCCGTCAAGCCTTCTCCATTTTTTCATGGAAAATCTCCAGACTGGTGTTTCAGCCAAAAGTGATACTGTAATTGGAGCACAGTTGTTCACTTCTGATTGTCGACAGATCTCGTAAATGATGTTAACTGTTCTAGGAGAGGCTGAAATGCAGCACAACTATCACCCATCAGCAAGAACTTGTGAGGAAATGGTTTGTCAGCGCTGTTGGCATCACTGTAATATATGCGTGTGTATTTATTTTAGGAGATTTTGAAGAGGAGTCCAAGCAGCCCTCAACATCAGAACAACAGAAACACCAGCTTAAGCACAGAGAACTGTTCCTTTCTCGACAGTTTGAGTCTCTTCCAGCCACACACATACGGTAATACGGTTTCCTACAAAGTTACTCAATTAGTTAAGCAACAATTTTGAGGCACTCATTGTTATTTCAAAATAGTTTTGTGTCCATAATTTATGTTACAAATATGCGAAATGTTCAGTTTATTGATGATATACTGGCTTGGGAGAAGTTCATGTGTTCTTGAAATAACCATACCACCAAACTCTAGATATTTATCCATTATGATTCTGTATTATGATGCTACTTATAACAATACACAGATACTACTAGGGGTCAACCAATTTATCGGCTGGCCGATATAGCGCGTCAATATTTGCTATATATTTAAATCATTGGCATCAGCCAATATCCAAATGTAAGTACTTTATATTGGCAGTGCACTTGCATTTTAATTTTTTTAAACAATACTCAAAAGAGAAGAATTTTTTTTTTATTGATTTCAAATTTTAGTTTTATTTGCTTGTTTTAAGAAACACTCTTGACCTGGACCAGTTTAAGGACAACCCTGGTAACTGAAACATTACAATGAATCTATTTCTCCAATGTGAGGGGAAGAGTTTCTTTTTATAAAAAGCATCTTTTCTGCATTAGCAGAAGAAGCAGCAGACAGTCCTTTCAGTTCTCGACAAGGTTGGGCTAATAAGCCTTTCAGTATCCACACAGCTGCATGGTGCAGAAGCACTTCTGCCTCTGAGAGCGAGGCTTTTATTCACAGCTTTTTATATTTCCTTATTAGTCCACCTTAAAAAGAATACAGTGCAAGCCTTCAAGTAACTTTTTCACTCCACATGAATAAGTGTTGTATTTGTTTTATAATGATATTGTATCATATTTATTGTTTCACATCCCCAACCCTAATAACATAATTTATAAATGTTGATTATTATGTCATTAGTTTTATATAATCATAATTTGTTTTACATATTATATATGCCATAATATCGTGGAATACTTTTACCACATTCTGTTTTTTAATGTAAGATTTGTTTGCAACACTGGTTCTTAATCCTACATTAGCAGAATGCTTATTATGAACTTTTATTTTGAAAGCAGCATTATCTTCTTATTCAGACAGTAAAATGTGTTCTCCACTTTGCTTACGTTTACATTTAGACTTTTAAAACCCAATTGGTGACGTGACAAATATGCTTTTTCTGTGCCTAAATGTAACTTTTAAGTAAATTTAGGGATCCTGATGATGACTAGAAATAATGTTTTGAATCCCTTTCACAAATACGAAGTTACATCAAAGCTAGGTTCTATAAGCCAGGGTGTTGGAGAACCTATTTTACTTTTTTCCTAGTGTTTTAAAACTAATAAAGGTGCATTTTCTATTGTTCTTCTGATTCTATGTATCTTCTGATTTACAGAGGAAAATGCAACGTCACACTTTTGAATGAAACAGATGTTTTAACTGGCTATCTAGAGAGAGAAGTAAGTATAATCACTCTGTACAAGTTCAACTGGATTTGTGATTATCATACAGTTTGGCCCGTGTGTGACTCCTGTCTTAATGTATCAGCAGAACAAGAGAGTTTGAAATAAACTATGCTCCCAACTTTGCATTGTTGACTTCATGTAGACATATACAAGCTATGTAGTTGAAATCTGAAGTTATTCAGACATAGTCGTAAAGCGTCATTGTCTTGCTTACGGTTTATTTATCCAAGAGCGTCACAGTTGTGTTTGTTCTTCAGGACTGCTTCTTCTACTCTCTGGTGTTTGACCCAGTGCAGAAGACCCTGCTGGCTGACCAGGGGGAGATCAGAGTGGGCTCCAAATACCAAGCCGATATCCCTGACAAGCTAACAGAAGGTCTGAAGCTATTCTTTGCTATTGATCTTTGTTGATTTAGAATTAATCTTGTATTTCTAGGATCAATCAACATTAAATAGTTTTTACTGGCACATCACCAGTTAGAGCAGGGGTCACCAACACGGTGCCGATGAGTTGCCCACGACCTGTACTAAAAATAGCTCAAATAGCGCCACTTTCCAGTGAGAATTTAATAAGACTGATATTCTTGTTTAAATGACACTTGTACGTAAGCTGATGAGACAATATATAAATAATAAAAAAAGTAATATAAATAAATTAACTATGACCTGGTAGAGTTGAAAGGTCAGTATGATGCGCTACAACGAAACAAACAAACGAGCAGCAGAGCTAAAATGATATGACTGACCCATAAAAAGGTCATTTCAGTTTCCCGTCGAATGCGAGGTAAAGGTTTTTAACTTCTGTGGAAGGAGCGTGTGTTTGTCTCATTTGCGCGATGACTGTGGCAGCGGCGGCCAAGCGGCACAACGTGGAGAGACATTTCACGACACACAAGATACCCACTAGCGAGTTGTATGGAATTCATTTTGTGCCAAAAAGACGCACCTATAGAGTTGCAGAGATATATCTGGGAGTCAGAGTTCAACATACTGGTAAACTCCACAATGCCAGGCTCTCATTAACTGAAAGAAACAGATGCCAGATTTGGTGTCCAGCTCATGTTTAGTTCAATGCATTTTGAAAATGTAAAAATTGTTTGTTAGAATGTTGACAATGTAAAAAAAAATAAAATAATCTTAGCTCACTTTTTGTATTTACATGATTTATTATTTGTACGTTGGACATTGTGATTTCCTTGGACTTTTGTAGAAGTGATCATTTTGAAGTGTTTGGAACATTTATACATCTTTTTCAATTTAACAAACAGTTGCAACTTGACAAAATATAAATATAAAGTGTTGCATATAAATATTTATCTGTTTCTTACCTTGTTAATTCATTGTTGATGTTCAGTGTGAGAAATAATTCACATGATCAGTGTCTTTGCAGAGATGATTATCCTTCATTATTAATAAATTCAGAAGAGGGTATCAAAGTTGTAGCCCTTTCATTAATCAGTAACCAGGAAGTAGCTCTCGGTTTCAAACAGGTTGGTGACCCCTGAGGTTCAACACTGTGAGTGAAAAGCTTGGGTGTGTGTTATTTCTGAATGAGAAATAACAGGGATATGATTTTTGAGGCATTAATAATATTTTATTCCTGAGGATGGGGGCAGTTAAACTAAATACACTGGAACTCCGTGATTATCGAGAGTTTTTGGGTCTGAATGAAGAAAATTACATGGAATTGACAATGAAAAACAGATGTTGTGCGTTTTCCATTTTCAGATGAGCCTGACAATCGAATGCAGGAGAAGCTTGAGACAAAGGTTTGGGATCCCAATAACCAGCTAAAGGATCCACAGATTGACCAGTTCCTGGTAGTGGCAAGGTTAGTCTTCTTTAATATTATTGGTCTAAGAGTATACACTGCTCACAAAACACATCTTAGATCTCTATGAAATTAAACCTTCTAGTCAAAAATCTTGATTAATTTCAAAGAGTAATGAGTTGAAAAGAATTATCATTGATTTTTAGGGTTATTTTGTTATCAATATCCCAGAATTAGATCCAAAGTACAAGCGAAAAGTTATGATGGCTTTATTACTGGAGAATCCATAATCTTAATGAGCTTCTCTGAGAAGGAAAATCCACACTCAGCCGTGCTTTGTATATTTATATATGCACGAGGCGCGGGGGCGAATAACCACTCGACGAGCGGAGTGCATTATAAATATATAATGCACGGCTGAGTATGGATTATTCAATGGCTTTTCGAAGACATTTCATTTTGCGCAACTTTTGGATAATGTTGTGATGTCCTAGACTTCCTCCATTAGACTCAGGTGTCTTTGTAATCTCTGTGGAGCCTTCCAAGAAAATGCCTCACCGGACATCACTCAAACCATTCATGCTGGAGAATCTCGCAGGTGATGGAATGTTCTCCATTGCATCTCCAGACTTAAATGTGCTTATTGCTAACCTGCTCTCATCGGGAAAGTCCTGGTGTTCTCTGGCTAATGCCAAATGGGCTGCACAATGTTGGGCTCTGACATAAGTGGCATCTACCTCTCTCACTGGGTCAGTTTCTGACAGTTTTTCACGCTGCTTAAGGCAGTCCTCCTGTACCTTGTGCTAAAGGCAGATAATGGTTCTGCTACTGGGTTGTTGTCAAACCACGCCCACTTCAATGTCTCCTGGTTTACACCACTTACAGTATGAGGATAGTTGTAGGAACACCCATAAACAGCTACTAGTTTTTTAACTTTATGATTCAACTTGATTTCTTTGCAACAATTCGTCTACTGATCGTATATTTATTAAATGAATTAGTGGCTGGTCTCAGTTATATCTCAGCAATAAAGTGAGCAAACACAATCCAGATCAAGCAAGTGGGGTTTTATTGTGCACATACTGTGTTTATTACTGATTGAGAGACAGCCTTTTCTCTTTGCCTCTATCCACCGATATTAGTTTATAGGTGTTTGGATATATTTACTGTTTTTGTACTGGTGTTTGTGGTGTACAGTTATAGAACATTTCTGAGATTATTTTACTAAATGATGTTTTCAACACATAAAATAGCATCAAGAAATCCCTTGAATAAATTACATGATCATATTTTACTTCTGAAACTAATAAATGGAGCTATTTTGCTGATCGTAACCTAGTTTTTATGATCTTCTAGATTTTAAATGCGTTATTCATGTCAGTGAATTGAAAGGATTTATGATCGTAATGATTCGAGTCTTGTCTGTTTCAGGGCTGTCGGGACCTTTGCTCGCGCACTTGACTGCAGCAGTTCAATTCGCCAGCCCAGTCTACACATGAGTGCTGCGGCTGCGTCTAGAGACATCACACTGGTGAGGGAACAGAATCCAGATACTGTCTAGCGTTCCTTTAGCATCACTGGGCTCTACTAATCATGAATCTGTCCTTAGTTCCATGCTATGGACACTCTGCAGAAGAATGGCTATGATCTTGCCAAGGCCATGTCGACGCTGGTGCCACAGGGTGGCCCGGTGCTCTGCAGGGATGAGATGGAGGAGTGGAGCGCCTCTGAAGCCATGCTTTTTGAGGAGGCTCTGGAAAAATATGGCAAAGACTTCAACGATATTCGCCAAGACTTTGTGAGTATCAAACAAGATGGTGACCATTGGCTTTCATGCAAACTTTGGAAGATTTGAACTGATTTTTAACTCTGCGCCACAGTTGCCCTGGAAGTCGTTAGCCAGTGTGGTTCAGTTCTACTACATGTGGAAGACTACGGACCGCTACATCCAGCAGGTGCCAAGCTGAGCCATTTACAAATGTTGTCTTTGTGCATAGGAACGTTTTCCTAAAAAAGATTTTGATTTTTCTCCAGAAACGTCTCAAAGCAGCAGAAGCTGACAGCAAGCTGAAGCAGGTCTACATCCCCACCTAGTGAGTGATTAGAGTCATTGCACTTTCAAAACACAAGCGTCAATAGCTATGTTTCCATCCAAAATTGTTAAATTAAATTTATGCACAGAACTGGAATATTGCATAAAATATTGACAAATAAAGCGTTGTTTTCATTAGGGATGCAATGGTACACAAAGCTCATGGTTCGTTACATACCGCGGTTTTCGGTTTGGTTGTGATGGTTTAACAAGTTGTATTTTTTGTTTTATTATTATTCTTTGTATGGATCGCATGAACAGATAAATAATAGGCGTTCATCGAATTCACTTTATTTTGCGTTCATAGAATTCACTTTATATTATCGAGACACTTCTATTAAAAAAAAACTCTTTAAATTAAAATAAACAATCGAAGCGAGGTGGACATGAGCCATTTTTGTTTACCGTTCTTTTTCCATCTTTGTCGTATTCTCCTGCAAAACCAGCAAAGACCACTGTCTTCTCAGCGCTGAAAGTTCTTTTCCCGCCCTCCTCTAAATTTAGTGTTTGCTGATTGGATATTTACACAAAGGAGCTGTTCACTGATTGGATATTTGGTCGCGGACTTGCGTTTCATTCACTGACATCTGCTTTTTCACACGTGAGACTAATAACAAAACACACAGGAGTTACTCAAATGCAGAACCAAAAAAACACTGTTCACAAGGACGTACCGGACCGAGGTGGGTGTACTGAACGGTTCGGTATAAAACCAAGTATTGTGGCATCCCTAGTTTCCAAGAGAACAAAACCATCACTTCCTGATAAACTGGTTACAAATATCAAAAGAAAACTGAAGTTGCTATGGTAGCAGTCCTTATTTCATCTATAATAACCTACTTGAACATGTAGACGAAACCCAATATGTGCAGTCATGTCATCGTGCTTTTGATGGCGGAAGACTGCTCTTTGGTGACGTAGTCGGTCAAGACAGTTCTGGGTTGTGATAATCCCAAACCATTTTGACGACGGACTTTGGCAAAGGAATTTTAGAAAGACCAAAGCAACATTTCAGAGATTGTGCAATGACATTGGCCCATTGGTTAATCCATTTATTGCCACCCCAGCGCTCCCCAGTTCTGACCAAAATAATTGGGATTTATTCTTTAAATGCGTTTGCAACAAAGTTTATGCAATTTTTTTTCTAATCGAACAAAAAGATAGATTCAAACGCAGCTATTGTTACGAATAGATGCACTGCTAATAAAGAGGTTTAGTCAAGTGTATCAAATCTTTATTGTTTTTCATTTTCTAACCACTTAAGGTAGTACAGAATTCTAAACAGTGCTTAAATACTTTATATGGAGTAAAAATATCTTTGTTCTTGCTTTAACTACAATTAAAGAAATCCAGAAAAACATTTGAAATGCAGTTTGTTCCAGTCACAAACAATTTGGTCATTTTGGTCTCATTTTCTCATCTGTTTTGATATAAAATTAGGACCTGGAAGACGATTAAATCTGTTTAAATCTGTTTTGTGTGCTTGTGTGAAAGGAATGCTTCAATGTGTCTGTGAACTCCTCTGTTTTGCAGTCATCTCCTGCAAACTGTACTGCTAGGCATCCATCTACCGACCTGGTTCTTTATCCTCCCTCTCTGACAAAAGTCTGTTTTCAAAGACTAAAAGTGAACATGTCAGATAATTATGACATTTGCCCTGCAATGGACTGGCGATCTGTCCAGGGTGTACCCCTGCCTCTCGCTCGAAGTGAGCTGGAGATAGGCACCAGCAGACCCCCGTGACTCCAAAAGGGCAGAAGCGAGTATGAAGATGAACGAATGAACAAATGAATGAATGAATGAACGAACGAACGAACGAATGAAGTATCGCCATTAGACTGAGATTTGGAGCCAGCAGAAGTGTGTGAAAAAATTGTGTCACTTTGGACTGTGGTCTGAACATAATGTTACTCTTTACAGAGCGTTATTGCAAGAATCCTCATGCACATGTTAACACAATCCTGCATCATTTTACTGCTGTACCGCAGGACAGAGGTTACTTTGGTCATGCTTTCTGTGCTCGTTCACATGTACTGTAGATCTGCAGGTTCATCCGATGGAGCTGAGCAGTGCCTTCCACAGATCTTACGCTTTAGTTTCTTCAATAAACACCAAACAATCTTACAATATATTTCCAATATCTGTGGTAGCTACCACTATAACCAGCAGACAGTAGGGATGCACAAAAATTTTCGGCCGAAATAGCATTATCGGTTTCGTCCGAAACGTAAGAAAGTGCCGAAAATATTGAAAACCAAAATTGTTGCCACGCCTCTCCCATCCCCCCTTCTTGTTCACGTCATTACGCATCAAACACGGAGTATGTTGGCGGTTTGGAAGAACTTGGACAGAAAAGTTGCAATATTTTTCTTCTGTTTGTGCTCTGTTGTTTGGTACACTAATTTAAATTTAAGTAGAAAAGCAGCTAGAATTTTTTTTGCACAATTTTGTTTCAGAAAGAAATTTTATTTAGTTTTGTTATTGTTAAACAGCCGTATTACTAATATTTATTATCAATAGAAGTTGATTGCTTAATTAATTTGTTTTAATACAAACAAAAAGAAAATATTTTAAACATGATTTGACATATGACTGACCTGATTTTTAATGAAGCCGGGTTTCGGTATCTGTTTTCGGCCAAGTGCATTTAAAATTTTTGGTTTAGTTTTCGCTCCAGAATTTTCATTTCGGTGCATCCCTACCAGACACGGAGACAGATGGAGACTGAGTGCCAGAGATACACCAGAGTTACCAGCCGTTAACCCCAGAACACTGGTCCTGGCCAATTAATTTGAGCATAATCCTCTCTTTGACTATATAAATGTGATCTTTCCTTTAGCACCAAACCCAACCCCAACCAGATCTCGGCACCTGGAAATAAACCTGGAATGAATGGTGCCACTGGTTACCAGAAGGGCCTTAGCTGTGAAAGCTGCCACAGTGAGTGTTTTCATATCTCCCAGCACTTGTGTAACGTCAAACATTTGTTGTAAAATTGTGCTGATATCCACTTTACAGCTTGATGTATGTACGCATTTGCTTTTTACCCTCCTCTTACCCTAAAACACATTTTTCCTCTGCCAAAGGTTGGTGCCAGATAATGGATGTCTTTGTTGACTACTTAACAGCACTGAAATACACCCCCTAACCCCACTCCCTGCCCTTTATACATACAGATTATCGGTTGCATTACAATGCACACTTTTACAACTCACTTTTCACCTAAAATTGGAAAACTGTTGTTGTTTTATTCATTTTTATTAACATTAATATGTTTATTAGTGTACTTGTAATTTATAACATATGAAAATAATAAATACTTTTAGCAAAGACTGGAACATAATGTGGGCAGCACCGTGGCACAATGGGTAGCACTGTGGCCTTCCAGTTAGAAGCTTGTCTGTTTAGGGCCTAAACTTTAGGGCTTGGCGGTGACCTTCCTGGAAGCAGTTTGCATGTTCTCCCTGTGCTTGCGTGGGTTTCCTCCGGGTATTCTGGTTTCCTCCCACTGTCCCAAAAATGTGACAAGTTAATTGAATAATCTAAATTTCCCTTAGGTGTTAATGTTTGAGTTTATGTTGCCCTGCGATGGACTGGTGACCTGTCCATGGTGTACCCCCAACTATCGCCCAATGTGCGCTGGAGATAGGCACAGGCAGACCCCGTGACCCCAAAATGGGAATAAGCTGGTTTGAAAATGAATGAATGAATCAATGGAACTTAATGACTGCAAATCAGTCACATTTTTTCTATCTGTCCCCAAAGACCCTCATCCCTTCCAAGTTTGTCATTTTAAACATTTTATTTTAAATTGATGGTGTAATGAAAAGCTGAAATGCTGATTTTTATGTCTTAAACATGACTGACAGCATATCTGTTGGAACCCTCTTGATAACATTAGCAACACTGAGTCTACCCTCTCATTCAAATGGGGAGTGGGACCATAATAATTTTCGTTTTTTTGAAGGTAATGTGTGTACTGATGGTTGAGAGACAACAAGAGGGTTCAACACTGAGTCTCATTTTCATCTGAGGAGGAAGCGTCATAACCAGGGTCCTCCTCAAGATTATCCTCTATCTCAGACTCATTCTACTCGGTCACTTTCACAGTCAAAAACCTGTGACAAGATCTCAGTGACAGAAAACCACTCACCACCACACATCTCTTATGCACAGCACACAGTAATAAGCAAGTCTATGCTAAACTAGACAAACTTTTAGTTTCTTAAAATTCACCCCCCAAAAATCTTTTTAAATGCTTTATTTTTCCCCAGCTGCCCAGTCTCAGCAGTGGTACGCATGGGGTCCCCCTAACATGCAATGCCGACTTTGTTCAACCTGCTGGATTTACTGGAAGAAATACGGTGGTCTTAAAACCCCAACTCAACTAGAGGGAGCTACGAGAGCCAGCACCGTATGTCCACATTGTGTCCTGATGTAGACGCTTATTAAATATTTAATCACTTAGAAATCTGCCAATCTCTTTCTAATAGGATCCTGCTCCGAGAGGTCACATGACCCGCCAGGAGGTTCAGGGCATGTCTCCTTTTACCAGCAGTGCAGGTAGAGCCAAACTTCTGGCCAAAAACAGGCAGACCTTCATTCTGCAGACCACCAAACTCACCCGTGTGGCCCGCCGGGTGTGCCAGGACATCCTACAGTCCCGTCGAGCTGCCCGTCGGCCTTATGCTTCCATTAACGCCAATGCTGTCAAAGCAGAGTGTGAGCACCTATTTTAGTGAAAAACAACACATTTTTCATGTGATTAACATGCATTTGAGCTTCTCATGTTCTGTTTTAGGTATGATAAGACTGCCCAAAGCAGCAAAGAGCGCCGTGAAAAACCGGACTATTCCTCGACCGTCCCTCATCAATATTGTTAAAGACTTAGGTATGGCTTCACCATTCTTTTAAAAACAAACTTCATGTGTTTTTTTTGTTTTTAAGACTTGTTCCAGTCTTAAAGGGTCTGTGCTCCCCTCGTATTGAATGGTAGGGGAAACACTGTGGAGTGCTGTACTGTTTGCTCCTTTTGAGGATGAGTTATGCTATGGGTCAAGACTGGCACAAGTGAAAAAATTATTGACCTTAGTTTTGGCAGACAACAGATTAAGTGTGAGTTTTATTCTTCAGCTGTTCAAGCTCCGTTGAAACTCAAAGCTCCTCGAGGTGCTCCTACCCCCATCAACCGTAACCAGGTGAACCAGCCTCGCAGTGCGTCAGCATTGCTGGGAAAGAGGCCCTTTGAAAATGTGAGTATGGACACTAACAAAACATGGACCTTCACACATTCTGAAACAAGTTTATGCAGATCTAAGCTCTCCCATTGAACACAGGCTGGAGGTAATCTACTCTCCACCAATGGAAGACCTTTTGCGATGGGAATGAGAGCAGCCAACCAGTCAGTCATCAAGAGGCAGAAAGTCAGTCAAGGGGATGCTCCCAATCCAGTGGTGTTTGTGGCTACAAAAGACACCAGGTAGGTTTCAGAGCTATGAGACCCTCGCACGATTTACTTTAGTTACATCCAACTTCTGCCATATAATGGGAGGTGTTTTGTCTTCTTGTCAGTATTTTGATTGGTAGTTTTCTATATCTTAAAAAAAGTTTTTCAGCTTCAGATATACGGAAATATTTAGCTTCATTTAGCATTTGAGGCAAAGAGCCAGTTTTGTGTTGGGCTTTACATTTGATGTTTGTGATATTAAAGGCCAATGGACACCGACCCATATTTTCGTTGCTAAGTTTCAGGCGACGATACACCAAATCTAAGATCTAAGACTAAAAAGAGTTTTTCCACTGCCATATGAAATCTGTTTTTCACCACGAGAACGACCAATGAAAGCTGGCATTTTTGAGTAGGACGTAAAAGAGCCGTTCAGAAGTGCTCATTCACTAATTCTCACAAATAAATAACTGTCTGCCTTTAACCTCTTAAGCCCGAGAGTCCCCGGTACCGAGGACTTGCCCCCTTGTTCATTACATTTTCACTCATAGCTCACGAACCCTGAGAATAACCCACACATATTAAATACTGTTGTGCTCAGCGGAAACTCCTCTAAAAACGTATCTAATTCAATTTCATATTCGTGAACCACAGCTCGAACGCCATGCAAATAAACAACAACATGTCCGGAGTATAATTCATGACCAAGTTTTTGTTTATGTGCGATATGTATCCACAATATAAACGGAAACACCAAAACCATGGCATCAAATGAAAGCTAACAACCAGCTGAATCCAGCGATATGCAACTCATTTACATGGCGCAAAGTATTTCAGAGCAGGGAGCGAAAGTTCCCCGAAAAAACGCCAGCAAAAACCAAGCAAGCATATAAATCTTGTCTTACCTTTGCCGTTTTTTTCAACAAAAAGTTATTTCCATAGCGATAAAAGTCCGTTTGTTGTTATGTCCGGTCGATAGCTTCGCAGAAACTCCATTTTGGCTC
Organism: Danionella cerebrum; assembly: GCA_007224835.1. NCBI lineage: Eukaryota > Metazoa > Chordata > Actinopteri > Cypriniformes > Danionidae > Danionella > Danionella cerebrum. The sequence goes on from SRMA01027327.1 coordinate 282,103, forward strand.
TTTTCTGTAGCTCTGTGCTTGCATAACATGACCAAATATGGAAACACTCCCCGTGCGTAAGAGCAGTCCTCTCCACGCTGTGCGTCCTGTGATTCGTCAGGGATTCTGTCAGTCTCAAAATGGTGGATATCATTGGCTTCTACAGATTCAAAGCTTTTCAACGATATATAGAGCTCCTGGATTGGACAGATGGTCGGGGGGTAGGGACACGCGGAAGCTCAAACGTTGGGAGTACTGTGAATGAAACGTTACGCAAAAGCGCAGGAAGATGGCGTAAATGGGCTTCCACCCCCCTTTTACAGCGTTTCTTTAGGAGTTTTTTTTGCTGAAATCATGTCCCGTAAGCAAGAAAAGAAGACTATGAACGTAGCTGAAGCTTTGGACAAGATTTTTGCCATATTTCAATTATTGTGCCAAACTGTGGCAACATGGATTACACCTGAACTTTGTTCAATCAAAACCTTTACAGAATACTAGTTTCTTGTAGTATGAACACCAAACTTGCTACAGATGTTCTTGACATGTAGTGGTTACAATTGATTGTGTTTATTTGCTTCGTTACAAGTAAAATAAGGAGATATTGGAGGAAACATGTGTTTTTTTTTTAGGCGGAGTTCCTTTTTTGGCCATTCCAACATCAATTACTCTTACCCAGTGTTCTTGACTGTCAAATTAACTCATCCACACCACTCCCCAAGAACCTATCTTCATTTTGATACCAAGATTTGCAGTTTAGACCTTGTAAAAGCTGAGAAATGCCTTATAAAGTAAAAGTTTTTCGGAAAACAGGCCTCAGGGCTTAAGAGGTTAAACTGCAAGCACTGTAACTTTCTGTTGAATCATTTCTGGTTGAATACTTTAGGGGCTAAGAACTACTAAGAGGACGAAAGGCCTCTACACACAGATCCGAACTGAGATTCGCATAAATTCTCAGCCGGGTTCTCTTCGTCTGGGTCAGGGAATTATTGATGCAATGACTCTCCCTGCCTGAAGATTGTGTTTACGGTACAACAGATCCACTCAGGGCCAAATGGGAAAACAAAAATGAAGATGATGATGGAGAAGAAATCAAAGAACACAGAAAAAATCCTGGATGTCGAGCGGTTTATTCTGTTGCTGGCTGATCACTGGGAGCTGTTTGACAAAAATGTGGAGAGAAGAGAGGATTTCTTTTATAAAAATGTGGGACGAGCTTCACTGAGCGGCTCCTTTTTGTCATACTCATGTTCTTAAAAGAAGAGCTTTCATTGGTCGTTCTTCTTGTAAAAAACTCATGGTCCCACCGTCCTCTAACTTTAGAGCTCGTTGATTGGATATTTGCTTGCGGACGTGTTTCTTCCCCATCACATCTGCCTTTTCACCTGCGTAAACTAATAATAATAATAATAATAATAATAATAATAATACATACATCAGTTATTCAAATGAGAAACTGAAAGTCGAGGTTCACAAACCCGTATTAAACAGAGGAGGATGCGCAGATCTTTCGTACGGGAGATGCACCTCTTTATAAAACACGGCATATTTAAAAGGTGGAAAATTAAAGAACCTATAATTTCGTGTTAGATTTCATGTCGTAAGTTCATATATAGCTCTCGATAAGTTATTGTAAATCACAAAATATGCTAGTTTTAAAGGAAACCGTTTACTAAGCTACGTCATGAATATGCAAATCAGTAACCAATAGGTGTGTAACTGGGGAGTTTTACGAATTAAAATCTCAGCCCATTTCCAGAATTAGCCTGGGCTAGAAATAAAGGGATTTGAATTCTAATAAAAATAGACATTTTAGAGACTTCTCTATAGAAGTTAGTTGGAGTAAGAGTAGAGGATACTGAGGACAGAGTTAGGTGGAAACGGCGCCCCTAAACTGGGAACAGCCGAAAGGAAAAGAAGAAAAGTTTTTTTTTTCACATTTCCCGTACAATTAAACAATGCGAACAACATATTATTAAAAATAACAGAATGTCATGATCCCTTTTACAAATAGATCTGCTTTTCAAATTAAGATGAAATGCGCAGCATTTCCACTAGATGTCACTAATACCTCAAATATGTTCTCACAATTCATACTGTGACAAAGGATAAGCAAACTTTGACGTCAAGTTGTCTTTTAATAACGTTCAGTTTTGTACACAAGCAACCTTTATAAATGAGAAGCTCAGGATTCGCTGACCATTCGGTTCTTTTCATAAAAGAGTGATCTTTCAGGAAACAAAACATTCACATCAAATTTATTCTGTTCCTTTATCAAGGACTCAGGGACTTTTTTTAATCTTTATAAGATGTTGCTGTAGAACATTTAGTCATTTTGGTTTTGTTTGTTTTTTTTGCATCTGTTCACAATTTTTCAAGCATATTTAACAATTTTGATAGCTTGTATTTAATATGTGTTTATTTTAATCTAGATTTTATAGTTAAAATATAAATTAACTATAAGTTATATTTTATTTTAAGTTTATGTCTTTTGTAGTTATTTAATATAAATAATAATAATAGCACTGTGGCCTTCCAGTTAGAAGGTTGTTGGCTCGAAGCTCCCCGGTCACCTTCCTGGAAGGAGTTTGCATGTTCTCCCAGTGCTTGCGTGGGTTTCCTCCAGGTACTCCAGTTTACCCCACAGTCCCAAAAACATGCGATTAGGTTAATTGAATAATCTAAATTCATTGAATAATCTAAATGTGTGTGTGTGTGAATGTTGCCCTGTGATGGACTGGCGACCTGTCCAGGGTGTACCCCCGCCTCTCGCCCAATGTGCACTGGCAGACCCCTGTGACCCCGAAAGGGATAAGCGGGTTTATAAATGAATGAATGGTCTTAAAAAGTCTTCCATGTGATTTGACATTGTAAAAACCTGCAGAAACCCTGTTGAATTGCGCTCAATTTTGTGATTCATATCAAAGGCTGTGAATACTAACGTGATTATTATTTTTTCATGTTTCTAATTCCTTGCTTGTGGTTCACAGAGCCCTGAGGAAACACCTCACTCAAGGAGAGATGAGGAGGGCAGCCAGAAAGCCACACCTCCCTGTTCGAATCAAGCTTCCTGTGCCACCCCGACCACTTCCTGTACCAATCTTACCCTCCAGCACCAGCGAGCCAATCGTGTTGGAAGACTGAGCCATGTTCCTGTAGACCACATCCGTTACCAGAGCATGTTAAACCCGCGTCTTTCCTCGTTTTCTGTTGAGCCCTTGGATTCCAGTCACAAAAGTACTTCATTCTCCTACACCAGCATCCCCCAGACTTCATAGCTCTTCACGCCCAGTGTTCCCATTTAAGGTCCCGTTGCTTTTTAAAAACTCAAGATGCTTTTTAACCGTGCGTGGAAATCATGTTTATTCTGAGATTGTCTGAAAGCACACTTGATTTTTCTCCAATTGGTCATTACTTGTGTACAAATTTTCTGGATTTTTCTAGAGTGATTCTTGCGCGCGTGTGGAAATGGGATTTGACATTGTTGGGGAGAGCATGGGTTTTTTAACGTCATCTTCCTAATTTTAAGTTAAAAAGACAATAAAATTGCCATGTTCTTGCTAATTAAAGAAGTAAGTATGTGTTCTGCTCCTTGTTTTCATGAGGTTCTAGCCTTTGTGACCTGTGGGGTGAAGGCTCCAGAGCAGCAGTAGCGCTCGGAACAGAACAGATCCGCTGTAGAGATGGTTTTATGGAGTGGTCTGGTTTGTGATCATAGATCTACAAATCCTGCACTGTAGAAGCTTTCAAGGTTGTGTAGGTAGCTTTAAACCCGTCTTAGTATGGTGACTTAGGAAGGCTTCTGCTTTTAGTAAAGTGTTCATGAATGGTGGTCTCCTGTAGGAGGGTGGAAGGGATCCGTTTGGCCTCAGTAATTGAGCCGTTTCCTGAAATGACTTCATGAACAAAGCCATTAAAGTTTGTTTACCACTTCAGTGAGTGCTTTTCCAAACAAAACACTTGTGGGGTGGGTCACTGGGAAGCTAATTTGCATTTATGGATCACGGACATTCATGGCTGAACTTAGGCAGATAAATAACATGATTTAATTGTAAACCATATTTGGGGTTTTGTAATGTTTCTCAAATGGAGCGTGCACTGCACACTAAAGAACATTTAATGGTAACTTGTCCCTTTACGTCTCACCAGTTTTTTTTAACAAAGGGGCTTTGTGACCCCGCAATGTTTTCACAAAGCTTGAAAGTAAATGTAAAGTCTTTCTCTATTTTGGGGTGGATTTTAGGGCGGGGCGACTGCTTGATTTTAGGGTTTGGTTCAAGTGTGAGAAGGATTTAAGTTTTGTAGATCACGATCAGCTCAAACACCCCCCCCCCCTTTTTTTTAATATTCCAGTGTCTCTGTATCCTTTAATGTATCTTGTAATAAGAAAATAAAGATTTTTCTTATTTGTGGTCATGAAAACTTCTTTTGATAATCCAATACACTTTTATAGCACGTTTTATATTTTCCTTTTTTAAAACATGGCACAATTTATCGCAATACAGAATTGTCACAATACGGATTACTAGAATATATCACCTAGGAAAAGTGTTATTTTGTTTTTAGTGATGGGGTTTCTAGTCACTTCTGAAACTTCTTTATGTAACATTTACTAGCACACCGTTATTCTTTACTCATATTCGTGATTTAACGCAAATCAAACTAAACTCTAGCCTTCATAGCTTTGCTGTCTCAAAACCTTTCAATGATTTTTTTTTTCTCTACTGATTATTGTTCAAAGATAGCTTTGCAAAATATTGTGATTCATATCGTATTGTGGTATGCATCGTACCAGTGGAGTAAAGCAAACCAATTAATTAATACTCCAAAAAATGTCCTCAGAAATTGTAATTTAGTCAGCAGATTTATTAAGAGTAAATAAATCATGATTAGGTTGATACGTGAAACATACCTTCAGATCAGAGATTGTACAGAAAGAATCTACAGTAAAAATCTAACAGGAATAATCACCAACAATCATGATTATTTGGTGTCATGGCTTTGCAACCAAAAAGGTCATTATAATAGGAGTCAATGGAACATAAACAATAAAAGAGGGGGAAAAATGTATATATGGTGCTACACGAAAACTAAAATCCACCAATGCCAGTGTTGTTGTTTGAAATGTCCCAGACCGTGGTAAAAAGAAATCCGGGCCAAAATTATTTTTTTTAATATTTTCCAGAAATCAGTGACATCATGTAAGATCTTGACAATTAAAATGTAAAAACCTTGAAGTTAAAATAAAACCTTGTAGAGCTGACAGATATATGCAAAAAAATTGATTGATCTGTTAATAGTCACAGTCAGAAAAGTGTAGTAAATTTACCTAGCGTGCATTTATTTTGCCTAGTGTGCATAATTTTTGAAAGATTTCAAAGCATTTTCTTAAAATGTCCAAAAATAGGATTTGTTGCCAAAAATCATTGAATTTGATGAAATGGAAAAAAATTGTGGCCAAATTTAGACTCAAAAATCTCAACGTGTCTGAAAACACCCCCAGCGACACACAAGGGTTAATCCAACACAAACTACAACATCAAACTTGATGAAAATATTGTGTTTTATTCAACTTGCGTTTCAAAGTTATTTTATTTGCTGTTTTAGAACTATCCAAAAACCATTCGAGGTTTGCTTAGACGTTTCATATTTGATGCCCCCCTTTTCATGAAAATCTAAATTCAATCTTCAGTCTAGGGTTTATTAAAAGTGGTTTCACTGGAGCAATGTGTAAACTGTTTACTTAGAACGCATTAAGTGTATTTCCTCATCTCGAGCCTCTCAATAAGCATATCTCCACTCCACAGACCACTCCACTCCACGGACGACTCGAGGTGTGAGGCGGTAACTGATGCGAGGGGTCGCTTTGTATATTCGGAAGTAATGCTTTGAAGTCGCCTGACGAGCTCCTCGTGCAATGTGTATTCCAACAGAAGCTCAAAAAACGCGTTAACATCTCGATTTGATCAATTACAGAAAACGTTGTGACGGAAAACATTGATACAGATCGCAGACGGCTGCCCAATTAGACTGACGTCCACCACGGCTCGCTGTGATTGGCTGATTCGAACGTTGACGCGTCACACCTGATCCCTATTTTGAGTGTGAACGCGGGAACGGGAGATGAATCCGCTTTAAAACCACAACGAGAGCGTTTCTCAGTACGCCTGACTAACTAGGTCTGCGTCCTACATCGGGCTGGAAGCAGACAGGACTTTACAGTCGTTCAGAACCCATTTTGCTGCTTTAAGGACACTTAGATCTACAATCCATCGCCGCAGTTATGTTTGAGGTAAGTTTTAGTGAATTTTAAAACCTGTAAATGTTCAGTAAGTCAAATACACGATAAATATGTTTGTAATAGTGTCAGTAGTAAAGGGCCAGGTCCCCCAATCTGATATTTTTTTTTTATTGAAGCTAAATTCCCCAATAACAGATCTATCTCTGTGAAATTCTAAGCTGCACATTTTTTTTGTTTTTTGGAGGTCATTAATTGCACTCTTGGGAAAGCTTTGTAGCTCATGGAATTTGACCATGCAAAGAAAAAAAAATCATAACTTGTTGCATTACCGTTTAATTTATGCTACTACGGATTTGAAATGTTGTAATGATGCAATCTTACTACATATGACACTATTTTAACCAACTATCAAAAAATGTTTATGTATTTCTAAAAAATAAAATTGAGACCACCAAGTTAAGAAGGGTAGGGTCTAGTTTTCTTGTATGAGGTCATTTGATGACAATGCTAGGGGAGTGCTGTTAATGTTTGCATTGTTAGTTAATTTTTCCCCCTCTCTAATGATGGAGAGCTAATTTATGATCTTTCTCATTTAACTGTGATTAAAGGATATAATTGTATTCTAGCAAAAACTCTATTAAAAAAAAAGTTTCAGTAGTGACTAGAATCCAAATGACTCCAAGAAGCAAATACACTTCAGCACTTAGACGATATCTCCCAGTAGTGCCATATTATTGTTACACTTCTAGTTAAAGGTACTTTGGTTTTTGTACCAAAAAAAACACCGGTTTACATGCCGCTACCCCAGTCCAGCCTTTATCCAAAGTAAGTTACAGATTGGAAGAAATACATACACTTTGTAACAAAGGGTCTGTTCAGGTTTCAGCTGCTCTTATAATGAGGTTGGTAGCTAATTATTTCAAGTGCTGTTACTGCTACACATAGCATAACTGTTTTAGATTGTAAAACCGTACACTCAACACTAAATGTCTTCTCTTTATTTTCCAGTCTAGTCAAGATGACTTGTTTCCATTCCCTGTTGATTCACAAAATGACTGCGTCTTCTCCGATGAGGGTTTGGGCAGAGGGGGTCTGTCTCTTGCTGAAGCTCTTCTTCCCCTGGTTGAATCTCCCTCCTCTCCCATGACCCCTTGGCTCTACTCCACCCGTTACAAGACGGAATTGTGCAGTCGCTATGCTGAAACTGGTACCTGCAAATATGCTGAACGCTGCCAGTTTGCCCATGGCCTCCATGATCTCCATGTACCTTCTCGTCACCCTAAGTACAAAACCGAGCTGTGTCGTACCTACCACACTGCAGGTTACTGCATTTATGGTACACGCTGTTTGTTTGTGCACAACCTCAAAGAGCAGAGGCCTACCCGTCCTCGTCGCAGGAATGTGCCATGCCGTACCTATCGTGCATTTGGGGTCTGTCCCTTTGGTACCAGATGCCATTTCTTGCATATTGAGGGTGGTTCAGAATCTGATGGTGCCGAGGAAGAGCGAACTTGGCCTCTTCCATCACAATCCCAAGAATGGAAGCCGCGCGGTGCCCTCTGCCGTACTTTCAGTGCTTTTGGTTTCTGTCTCTATGGCACCCGTTGCCGGTTCCAGCATGGGCTTCCCAGTTCAATCAAAGGGCCCAGTTCAATCCACTCACCTTGGCCTTTTCAGAAGACCGACGGGGGTTCTCTTTCGCCAGCCTCCGACATGTGTTCATCACCATCCCCACCTTTGTCGTCTCCAACTTCTGCCCTACCTTCTCCGGTTTATCCTGACTGCTCTGGCCCAATTACGCCACCATCAGGAGGTACGGTGGCCAATAATGCCTTCACCTTCAGCAGCCAGCATCTGAATGACCTGCTTCTGTTGCCCCTGGCACTTCGCCTTCAACAACTGGAGAACGCTGCCAATGCTGCTCCTCAAGGCCACCAGGAGTAGCCTCAGCTGTTGAAGACCCACTAAGCTTTAACTGTGGCTAAACTATACCTAATTCTATTTTAACCTTTTATTTTATTTGGTTCTTGTGTATTTGCAACCATTTTAACCACTATTTGAGACCAATACTCAAGTGCTTGCTTTTAATTTCAAGCTAGTCTTGTACTTAAGCCACTTGTTTGATCGACAGCTTGAATGTGTAAATTGAGATTATTTTACTTTGTATATATGGAGGATTTGACTATGAATGTTTTTAAATTAAGTATTTTTGAACAAATGAGCTTTAATTTATTACAAATGTAAGCTCCCTTGGATCTTAATAAAACTGCCTAAAATGCATTTTTTTTTATGTCCCTTATTGACTTGACATTATTATTATTATTATTATTATTATTTTTTTAAATGTATAAAATCTCCGTGTCTATTGTAACACACATTTAAACTGTTCTCGTGGCTTTGGTTCTTGCACTTTTGTGCGTGTTATTTGGGCAGACGCTGACCTTTAACCTTTGTTTTAAATGTTTTCAACATGTCAGTTTTGAAAATATGGGTTTTAGATGGCGATAGAGTTCGTTTGTGTGGAGCCACTGCGTTACGTATATCTTATCTAGGCAAAATTCTTGACCACTTGGTGGCAGTAATGTGCCTCTAACGTCATGTTACCAAACGCCAATAAATACTAGCAGCAGAAGAAGAACGCTTGTCCAATCAGACGCCTGAATCAAGTTCACTGTTAGCAGTTAGCCGCTCAATGCTAATGTTTCGATAGTTATACCAAAACCAAACGTAATGTGCCTTTCCAGGCACAGGAAAGTCCGTTCCGCTGTTAAACACAGCTGCAGTTTTTGGCCCTTTTATGTGATTCTGGTGTGGCCCAGGAAGTAAATGTGTATCTGGAGGCAGGCTGATTGCCGTTATATTTTGGGTTCCCGCATTCACGAGCTGCTAAATAGGTGAACTTTTGACGTCTAGTGCAACAAAATGACTGAGCGAGAGGAACGGCGATTTGCAGAAGTGCCCCGGGAGTCCATCAAACTTATGGCCGAGAGCTCCGGAGTGGAGCTCAGCGAGGAGGTCGCGGCTCTGCTGGCCGAAGATGTGTGCTACCGCCTCAGAGAAGCAACACAGGTCACTCTTTTATTCATGGAAGAATTCAATTTTCATGTGTTGTACATCGTTACCAAGTAAATGTCTGTGACTTATTTTATCTTTATACTTCAATCTTCAAGGAATGTTAGTTAACTGTTACCCGAGATGATTGTCATGCTACTATTAGTGAAAAGTGATCTGTATTACTTAAAATCCTCCTTTCGTTTCATGCTACAGAATTCTAAATAAAAAGAAACGTAATGGATTTGTTTAAATTAACTTACGTTGTAAATTAGACTTGGATACCTGCATTAAAATACATTTTAATTGCTTTATCTGAATTTACATTTAAGCATTTAGCAGAAGTATTAAATGCAAAGCACTTACAATTGGGTAAACACCACGAAATGTCTCACAAAGGTTTAGTTAATCACGGGAAATACTCATATAACTGTAAACAATCAGCAATTAACAAGAAGTGTTTGGAGTGAAAAATGATGTAAACAAAGATTTGATAAGTTAATCATTTATTTTCGTCAACGAACAAAAGACAGAATATATCAAATCAATATTTGGAACCCGCACCATGCTTGCCTGGAGACACAATTATTGTGCTGCTCGCCAGCCCAACAAACAAACAAAAGTTCATCTGTTGCTTGACCTTGTTCCAATGTCAGAGGGTTCCTTTTGGCTGGAACTGCTCCTTGAAGACCACTTCTGGCCAGAATTTTCCAGACCACTGTTGCTTTCTGCCAGATCTAAACTGATTGAATTGCTGGACATCTTACGATGGTAATTAGGTTGATGTGTCTGGCATCTCTTGAACAAGTTTCCTTGTATCTAAGATCCTCAGTCACCGTTTCATTGTGCTTCTTCAAAAGAGGTTGAAAAGCACATCATAAAACCTCAGTCCCTGTGTCTTGTTGCTGTGTTCATCTTGCAGTAATGAGAAACCTCAACCTCACCGCTTTAGCAGAGTTTGGCTGTTCCTCGCCCAGTTGTAATCATACAGTAACTGGTTGATCATACACCTGGCTATAATCCCATACAAGGGCAAGTGTATCTATACAAATTGAACCTAGTTTGAATGCAAAAGGTTGTAACATCAAACATTGATTTAGATTTGTTTTTTGCTCACTTTGCGTTTTATAAATTTACAAAAATGTTTACAGCATTTAAACACACCTTCCTGCACATTTACACATTCCTGTTTTAAGATTTTACCAAGACAGGTAAGCAATTTAGTACATAATCGACCATTAATAATAATATTTTACTAAGGATTTCAGACATTTAAAGTGATATAAAAGTGAGCACAGATTTTTTTTACAGCATAGAACCTTTAAAGCTCTGTCTAGATGTTTCAATTTTGACACAGTGATTATTTTTGTTGCTTTTATTGCCAAAAAAATGCAATTTTTTCATTGCTCTCCTTACAGAACAGCTCACAGTTCATGAGGCATGCAAAGAGAAGGAAGCTGAGCGTGGAGGACTTCAACAGAGCACTTCGGTGGAGCAATACTCAGGTACAGATTTAAAGTCATGTGGCGATTGTTGCAGAGGTGGGACCAGGTCACAAGTCTATGTGGTTCAAGCCCAAGTCGAGACGCAAGTCATCAAATTATTGACTCCTCCGGATCGTTGCACGATATTTACTCACGTTTCGGACACACGCACTGTTTTTTAGACTGTGTGCGGCTATGGAGCACAAGATTCCCTGCCTTTCTGTCCGCTGAAGGAAGGGGAGCTTTTCTATGTAGAGGACCGCGAGATAAATCTGGTCGAGTTGGCTCTTGCCACCAACATCCCCAAAGGTTGTGCAGAGACAATGGTTCGAGGTACGACTGTTTTCAATAACTCTTACAGAATCAAAGCTTTCCAGTGAAGGACAGATGAATAGAAAATAATAATAATTTAATGTTGCTTTATGTGTTCATACACTGTAATGGTAGATGTTTTTCAACAGTTGTTTAAATTAGGTTTAGTACAAAATATTACCTGAACAAAAGTGTTCTGAATTTAATTTAGAAATGCATTGCAGCGGGCGGCACGGCAGCTCAGTGGGTAGCACTGTGGTCTTCCAGTTAGAAGGTTGTCGGTTCGAGGCTTACCGGTGATCTTCCTGGAAGGAGTTTGCATGTTCTCCCCGTGCTTGCGTGGGTTTCCTCCGGGTACTCCGGTTTCCCCCACAATCCCAAAAACATGCGGATAGGTTAATTGAATAATCTAAATTCCCCTCAGGTGTGAATGATTGTTGCCCTGCGATGGACTGGCAACCAGTATGCTGGAGATGGGCACCGGCAGACCCCCGTGACCCCAAAAAGGGAATTAGCGAGTTGGAAAAGAACGAATGAAAAATGTATTGCACATAAAGTCATGTTTTCAACTACGTTTCATGCACACGTCATTTTACACATAAAGCAAGATTCAATCCAGTGCATTTGTCAGTCTAAGGCTGCAGATACAAGCTGCTGTTTATGAAAAGAGCCTTTTAAAAAGTTATTTTTGTGCTAATAAAAAGTAAATGAATTTGTGTTTTTAAATTAACATCATGTGCACCATTCTAATAAAGAATTTTAAACAGTTTTACACATGATCAAGTTAAATATTTGAACATGTTTGTGTCTTGTTTGCAGTGCACGTGTCATATCTTGATGGGAAAGGTAATCTGGAACCTCAAGGCACAGGTGAGTCTTTAAATTGTGTTTTTGATATGGTTTCCAAGAAAATAATGTTTACCGCACTGTGGAATCTCAGCCTTTTATGCTAAAATATAAAATGCCAACTGTTGTACTCACTAGCAATCTTGAAAAGAAAATCTCATTGTTTTCTGTTTTATTTGTTTTTTTTCTCATCCTTTTAATGTAGTGATGTTTCACAGTTTTTTTTTTATTTACTTTTTAGCCATTCTCCATGCAGCGATAGCACTTTTGGCATTAGCTTAGCATAGATTGTTGAATGCGATTAGGCCAGAAACATTTTCGTTTCTATGTGAATCCCTCTTTTTTTCCCTATTCCACATCATCTCACTCAGAGTTACGTTGTTTTGTAACACCAGTGGAAACGATAACCTATAGTTACTAACAATCTAAGCAACATATAATTTACATTTTTCTGGTATTATTTACAGCTCAGTGTAATGTGTTTTGATCCATGCTAAGCTACAGTAAAAGTGCTATTGCCAGGCTCTGGAGAAAGTCGGCACAGATTAAAAACGGGTCAAACACTACTCACTCCTTCAGGAGGAGATTTGCTGATGGGGTTATTGCCCTGTTAATAACCGTACGGCGTTTCCCTTGGTAGTGCCAGCTGCTGTTCAGTCTCTCTCGGACGATCTTCTGAAATACTATCAGCAAATCACAAGAGCCATTCTAGGAGAGGACCCACACCTCATGAAGGTACTTGAAGTCTTCTTCAGGTTTTAGCTGTTCATAGATATTCATCATTCGAGTGTTCGATCTATAAATCTGTGCTTTTTGACTTTAAATATCAACGAGTCAAAATCTTATTTAGTTTTATTGGAGGAGGATCAAGCTCCTATTATAAAAATGTTTTTTTTGTTTTACTTATTTTGTGTTGAATTATTCTTAGGTGGGAATAAATGTGTTATTTTGCAAGTGAGTTATCTTGAACAAAAAAAATATATATATTTTCAACAAATGGTGCCTATTTTTTAACCAAAGTCCTTAAAATGGTATTATATGTATTTTAGAGTCCAGAGGGCTTAAAATAATTGTTATTCATCTTTTGCTTCAGTTTTCTGACACAAGTTGGTGTATCATTTTAGACTGGTACCACTAAAGGAATTATGGGAAAATGCTGAGAATACTGAGCACTTTTTTTTTTCTGACTTAACATGGGGTCAAACTGTGTGAAACTTCCAAACTTGTATCAGTTTGTTCAAGAACATACCAACTTTTGTTTGATTGCCAGGCTTTAGAATGGGTTACATAGTTACCATTGACTCACAATGGACATTAAATATAAATAGAAAACGAAAATATAATTAAGACAAAACATCATAGAGAAATGGGGGTGCGATTTAGGTTAATCATAGTAATACATTTTATATGTGCAAACTAAACATATGACTCTCAGTTTAGGAAAACCATAGTGACATGGGGGACATTATATGATATTACGGATCCCTGACTGTTTGCCACAGTAACCAATCATGCCATATCTCTATCTCAGCTTATGAAAGTAATATAGACATTGGGGTTGCTTTTTATTACATTAAAATTCATTAAAGTTATCAAAGTTTTGTCCTCTAGCAGTGACGTCGTTAGCCCTAATTTAGGGGGGCTTCAGCCTCCCTAAAATATCCCAAAGCCCCCCCTATAATTTGGGGCGACATTTTATTTATTATTATTATCTTGATGTTTAAAATATATTTTAAATAAGTGCATACATGCAGCGAACACGAGCCAGCAAGAAAGCGAGTTAAACTGAAGTGCGCTTTCAAAATTATTATCGTTATGATTCCCATCATGCCTCGTTAGCATGCGTCAAGCGTGACGTGGTAGGCGGCCGCATAAGCAGCTGGACCAACACAACAGTGTGGAGGCAGCAGCAGTAGAAAGCAGTGAACACACGGTGTACACACGGTCAGCGATTGCACGTTGATAGCAGCGATTGTTGCTTAATCTGAACATTTACCTGTGGTAAGAGAAGGAAGGACGATATTTCAACCTTAATGTTGGAAGTTAAAGCAAACGTCGTCTAAAATGCTAACATCGTGAAAAATCTTTTATTAGCTGTCTAATATCCTGTCGAATCTCTGAAGTACACATAATGTTAGTATCTATTCCCAATTACCGCGAGTGAAATTTAGTGTCATTAGTACTAGTTCCCAAAAAGTTCTCCCAAAGGGATTAATAAAGTAAATTCTATTCTATTTTCACCGCATGCAATGTACGAGAAGCCCTCCAGGGGCTAAGCCCCCCCTATCTGTCAACCCTAGTGACGTCCCTGTCCTCTAGTTAAATTTCAATGTTGTGCTAAGAACAATTAAGATTAAGTGCTTAAAAAATTAGCATTTACTAAAAAGAGCCTAAAATATAAATTAGTGAGCGAATGTTCCACGTGGTTAATACAAGAAACATGTTTATTCATGGAATGTTTCAGAATAGCCTGGTTGCTTATGGTCAGTTACATTTACCAGAGGCTTTTATTCAGAGAAATTAATTTCAGAATTAATTAAGTGCTTTAGAGATAATTGTAATATTCTTTTTCCAACAGATGGCTTTGCTAGATCTCCAGTCCAATTCAAAGATCGCCGCCCTCCTGCCTTACTTTGTTTATGTCATCAGTGGTGTAAGTTTTGTCCATTTAAGGGGGAAAGTTTGTTTTTATTTTAGTAAACGCTGCTTCTAGTGGTGCTAGCTATGAACATAGCCTTTTAGCATACTTTCACATCAGCTTCCCATAGTCGTGAAGGCGTGTATTTGTTTATGTAGCCGTCCTTACATGGGTTTATGGCAAATCAGGCTTTATTCTCAAAATGTTTTTTTTTTTTTTTTGTGATCTTTCTGATCTGAAAAGTCTTCTCAGCTACTAGCTCTTGTGCCATTCGTTTCTCTCACTTACCCCTGCGCTTACCCTTTAGCCCTTGGATTGGAGGGCGAGGGTAAAACCGCGTGCAGATCAAAAAAGACGACCAGCAGCAGGGTCTTTCAATGTAGACCAGCGATGAACGACGAAAATTTAGCAATTATTAACTTTTATGCTAATGTGATGCGATCATCGTGAGCGACATCCAATAAGAGGGCAGTATTTTCCACATGATTCCTCAACTGCTGAAATCGAAGAAGCCAGTGCCGCTCGCGATGCTGACTCCATGAGAGGTTTATTTCTTGAACCCATTGAGCTCTGTGTTTAAAATTTGGGCGCACATACAAAGCACACATTGCTCTTCGTTCAAGACTGATAATGCATGTGATTCGATTACAGTGTTTATATACGGATGTACTTTTCCCTCATTTTAAGCGGGAAAATAATGGATTTGTTGTTTATAACAACTGTCTCATTGCTTGTAACATTGACAAGCAACTAACCAGTGGTCTGCGCTCTAGCAACAACTCCGTTAGTCTCTAGCGACATGCTACTGTGACAAGGACATTTGAAATTGGCCCTAAAGATGTCCATAGTAGTGGGGAGATCCTTATTAACTGGGGGAAAAAAAACACATTTTGCTTTATAAACATAAAGAGTTTTTACACATTTAACTTTATGTGTCTTTACATATGATAAAAACATGATCAACCATGGTAGTTATCGCCTAAACTCACCTCTGGGTACAGCAGCAGATTCAGCCAGCGAGGACCCCAGATCATTGGAAGCAATGACAAGCTTGCAGGCCAACTTTAGCTCAAGCTGAGTAGTAAAACGTTTTTAGTAACCAGATTCGTTAACCTCCTCACTCACTTCCTTGTAAACAAAATCCTTTTTATTCTTGTCTTTATAATAATAATAAGGAGATGAGTCATACAACTCTGTTTGACCGCACACGGCTAGTATAAGCTTCTCCTCCATTGTTGTTGTGATTGGTTAATGCGATGCAGAATTTCGCCAGAGTTCAAAAATTTCAACTTGAGAAAGAAGCTCGGATTCCCGCCGCGTCCTTCGCATCATTCTCGCTGCGCTGTTCGCTAGATTCACCTCATTCGCGCATTTCGCGCCATGGAGATGCAAGATCGCTCCTTTTCATTGACTTTCAGTGTAAATCATAGTAGAACTCAATGTATATCAACCCCCTTTACACTACAAAATAGCCAAACTCTGTTGTCATTTTCTCTGTATTTTTCTCCCAGGTAAAGTCAGTAAGTCATGATCTGGACCAGTTAAACAGGCTTCTACACATGGTAAAGAGTTTGGTGCAGAACCCGTACCTCTACCTGGGCTCCTATGTGCGCAGTCTGGTTTCCAGCGTCATGTACTGCATCCTGGAGCCTCTAGCTGCCTCCATAAATCCCCTGAATGACCACTGGACCCTCAGAGACTATGCTGCCCTGCTGCTCAGCCACATCTTTTGGTATGTCTGTAGCAGAGTCATTTGAACTGGTCAGTGGCTGCATTTCCATCGTTTCTTTTGCAGTGTCGCATTAACAAAAAACCCTAGATGGAAACGGCAGGATGGACATAAATGTGGAAAATTATGCTGAGTAAGAAAAAAAAATTACAGATTAAATCCCTGTTTTACAGCGCAATGGCTATGTTTTTTTTTCTGTCGGGAGTGGTGTGTGATGTGGTGGTATTAATGGGATAACCAACAGACTGAATTCATTGCACAACATCTGAAATTATGTTTTGTTCATTCTCAAATTCCTAAAGTCTGGCTGTTCACAAAAGTCTGTCTCCGCCTCCAAAAGCAAGATGACACGCCTGCTCATATTGCATTTCCTCTTCAGGTTCTAATAAAGCTTTCTCCTAACGCAGCAACATCTACTTCGTTGGATGGAAACGGTGCTTTATTTGCTGATATTTTAGTAGATATTCCAGTTTTGCGCTTAAAATTACCGTATTTTTCACCGTATAAGACGCACTTTTTCTTCCCCAAAACTGAGGGGGAAAAAAGTTGGTGCGTCGTATACGGTGAATGCAGAGCGCCGCGAAGCGGAGGGTGGTCACGGCCATAGGAGAGGCGTAAGAGAGGCCGCGGCTTCGGCCTAGCTCCGGAGCCGTCGGCTATGGCAAGCCCTTTTAACATTTTTTATATCTTTAATTATATTGCAGATATCTTCAATTGAGTTTTGAATAGTCAATATATGATTGGAAATATCTCAAATTCACTTTCTTACTAGGGCAATTACAATTGAAGATATCTCTAAATGTCTTTACGCCCAGTCAAAATATATTTACTACTAGTCACAATACATTTATTCCTATCTTTAAATGCGTTTGCGGATAGTAAGGGCAGATGTTTAAATGTTAAAAGGGCCTGCCCATACGTCAGCCGTATTTGTACACCCGCCGGTGCGCGAATGGTGGACTTTAGAGTGATGAGTGGGGGCAACGAAAAAACGTACCGGTATGTTTGTCCTGTTTTTTTTACTGATCCAAAATACGGTAGATCCGATCTGGCATATAATTGTTCTTAAACTGCTGTTAACTTTTACACAGTTGATATAAAATATTTTACTACAGTATTTGGTTCAGATTTTTTTCTAGATCTTTCTCATTTAAAATTGGGTGTCTTATACGGCGAAAAATACGGTAATTTGCATCTGTGAATTTGCACTAAGTAGTGTCTTAAATCTGCTTTTGTAGGTTCTACACTCTACCATTACCTCAAATCTTTAATTGTGACTCTTTTCTGATACATGGAATGGAACATTTCAGTGCAACACTGTTTAGGGTTCAAACAAATCCATCACTTGTTGGATTTTAGAGTAGGTTTTCCCACAATGGCGTAGTAGTTTCGCAGTGGTCTTTCATTGCGCTAAGTGCATCTGTCGTACTGTAAATGCCACCTTCACGCAGGGTGTGTCATTGCATCAATATTTGAGAAGCCATTGGAATGGCTCAATTCGAATCGAGGCCTTTAGCTTAGAATGCAGTGGAGAGCGACATTAGGAAACTGGGAAGCAGATATGAAGAACAGCCCTAAAGAAACCACTGAAAAGTCTTCCACTGAAGTGGCTCTGGCTTAAAGTTGAGAGGAGTGATGCCTGGACACAGGTTGTGGTTCATTACTCACTACTGATCCTTCCACTGAGGGGTAATAAGCATATGCAGGAGAAGTAATCTAGGGAACAAAGAAGTGACTTTGTTTCGGTTACAACTGCAGTGAGAAAAATTCTTAAACAATTCACTCTAGCGTCTGAGTTGACTTTTTAAATGTATGACTTGCAGGACGCATGGCGATCTCGTGAGTGGGCTGTACCATCAGATCCTTCTATCTCTGCAGAAAGTCCTCTCAGATCCTGTCAGGCCTCTTTGTTCCCACTATGGAGCTGTGGTGGGCCTACATGCTCTCGGCTGGAAGGTAAAGCTCGGGCAGGAAGACACACTTCCCTCCCATTTCACATTCTGTTTGGATGTGTGTGTTTCTATGCAGGCAGTGGAAAGGGTGCTCTACCCTCACCTCCCGGCATACTGGGCAAATCTGCAAGCTGTGTTAGATGATTACTCCGTGTCTAATGCTCAGGTGAAAGCGGATGGCCACAAAGTCTATGGAGCCATTCTGGTAAGTGTGGTACATCATATATTGACTTTCTGTTGAACCCAAGGAGAAAATATATTTGAATTGCATTTAATGAGTTGCCCTCCCTTCTAAATGTGGTAAAAAACAAGGTTTATAAGAGTTTTGGACTCTTAAAAAACGCTGTAGGTATGTCTGATTTATTTAAAGCATGTTTTATTTATTTTGTTTATTTTTGTTTTCATTAGTGTGACTATGCCCTGATGGGTGTACCCCCGCGTCTCGCCCGATTTATTAAATTGTTAACTAGGGATGCAACGGTACACAAAGCTCAGGGCTCTGTACGTACAGCGGATTTGTAACCAGTTTTCGGTTCGGAAAAATTGGCTCAGTGAATTTTAATTTTAAAAATTATTCTTTGTGTGGATCACATGAAGCTATAAAAAATGGGCGTTTGATAGAATTCACTTTATTTTGCTAAATCAAACATCAAGACATCTACAAAAGAGCAAGATGGACGTGAGCTTCTTCAGCCGTAAGCGGATTAGCACCAAGAGAGGGATTTAAGGCAGGCAAAAGTTTGGGTACCTAGATGTCCTGAAACCAGGAACAGCTCTCTGAAGATGGCCTTTTTGCATGATAACATCTGATAAAACATTGCTGGCGCACAGAGACATCTTTGTTTACGGTTCTTCTTCCATTTTTCTCATATTTGTTCAACAAACCTAGCAGTAAAGTTGACAGCGTCCTCTCATAGCGCAAGTGAAACACACAAAGTCTCACCCTCCTCTAACTTTAAGTGTTTGCTGATTGGATATTAATGAGAATATATATATATATATATATATATATATATATATATAGGGGGGTTGAAGTCCAAATATTTTCTAAGAATTCATGAATAACACGTTACAGATATATCTGGGTGTTCTAACTGCGTTACACAACAGCAAAGCAACGTTAAGCTCCCGTCGCTATGCGTTAGCTTACACACGCCTCCCTTGTGAACCTGTCTTATATATGTTCTTAAAAAATGCTAATTAGCTGGGTGTAGTTCCGTTTGCCTCTGGGCTTTTGGCAGACCAACATGTCCGATGTGAGCCGTTCTCCTCCTGGAATAGTGGATTGTCTGAGCCTCTGCACAGAGAAAAAGGCACTCGGGGTGATAACACAGGTCTATGAAAATATCCTATTGATTAAATTCAAGTAACAAAATAAATACATAGTTATCACACATTTATTCTCTCAGTTTAATATTACAAATGATACTCAAATAATTATAACGTAATACACCACATGGTTAAACAAAATGGAACTGTGGGGAGATACCTAAATTATCCGTCATTATTGACAAAAAGGAACAGTTCATTGATTGGATATTTGCTTGCAGGAATGCGTTTCACATCCACAAACAAGTAGTTCGCCTGGCGTTTTTAAAAAAAATCGTGTATTGAATCGATGACAGTGTAGCATTCGGTTCAGTGTAAAACCGAGTATTGTGGCATTCCTCATGTAAACACATTATTATTTGCAATTGTTGTATTTCTGTATTTTTTGTTTTCAATCAGAGTAAATAGATGGAACCACATTTAAAGCAAACACAAGTGAAGTAGTCCATACTGTGAAACCTAGAAACCCTACCAACAATCCGACTTTTAGGACGTGTTCTCACAGAGCTACGCAGACAGAGAGAACTCTGAAAGATAAATGCTGATTCATAAACTCTTCTCTCTGAAGGTGGCAGTAGAGCGCTTGCTGAAGATGAAGGCACTCAGTCTGACCTCGGCAGCAGCAGGCATCGTTACTCAACCGGGAACCTTTTCAGGAGCTGTCGGGTTCAGAGAAAACTCGCCTGGACTCAGTCCATCTGCGGAACCTCTTTCAGAACCTCCACTTGGTATTGCAAGTCACCTTCAAGCAGGTGGAGTGGGCTGCCCATGGGAAGACTGGACTCCAGTGTCTCTTCCTGCTATGTACTGTGAACTCTACTCTTTTTTTGGAGACAGCCTAGCTGTACGCTTCAGCACAGACCCCACACTTGATGGCGTCACTCCTACAGGACCCAGTCCTCCGCCAGAAGGCAGAAAAGAGCCAGCGAGCGCTCCACCCAACCTTGAGAGCACACGAAAAATGCCCCAGCTCACCGCAAATATGAATATAAGCCCACGGCAAGATGGCAGCCCTCGTACCGAGCCACCTCCACCCAGTCTGTCTGCTACCATCCCGGGAAGGTAATAGTCAAACAGACCTGTGTAATGGCTCCATTTATACCAAGAAGAAAACTTTAAAAGCTTTGTATCTTTCTTTTATCTACTTACAGTCTTGCGCTTTTGTTTTGAATCTCAGATTTTGATTCAAAATGTTTTTTTGTTTGTTAAATCTTTAGTATTGTAGCTTGAAGCACAAAAATAAAAGTATAAAGTGAACTGTTTTCGAGAACTGGATTCTCTAGTTTGTTTCATTTGATCCGGAACAAGGGTTTGGACCAAAACTTCCAATATAGAAAAAATGGAATCCAGGAGCTGAAACCTGTATTTTCGGTAGCTGTGTGTCTGGTAAATTGGGATTTTTCTAATTGTAAATGAAAGGTTTGACATTGTGATGTCATGTGAATTTTACTAAAATCTTTAATTGTTATTCAAGCCAAACATAATTTAAGTGAAACAAACAGTGCTATAATAAAAAAAGAAGCACTCAACATTAAATGCACTCACTATTTGTCTCCATGTGAAACTTTTCATAGTATTTAGAATTAAATATTATTTGCTGTACTGTTTTGTGCCAGTGAGGAGAATTTGTGCAGTTATCAATATATTTTTATAAATTAAACAACAAAAGCTGTAAAAATACAGATGTACCTGCGTAGATTTGGTATTGACATTTGAACTGATGTTTTTATTCTTCTCCAGATCTTTTCCACGCTCTTCTTCCTCATCTGTGTCACGTTCCAGGTCATCTTCATCACGTCCTGGACGTGCAAGCACCCAATCACGTGACATATTTCCCAAAGCCCGTTTTCCATTGCCACAGGCCGGACCTCCCGCTTTCTCCTTCATCATTGGGGGGCGACAGATGGGTAGACGCTGCCAGGGACGACGCTTCCAGACGAGCTTTACTCCGCCTCCTCCTCTTACATCCCTTCCTCCTCGTGCGTACGCACACAAGCTCCCGGTCATTGGTAGGATCAGCAAACCTGTGCGGCGCTGGACCTGCTCCCATTACTCACTTCATTTACCACTTTAAAATCAGGGACTGTGTATCTTTAACAGAAAAACGGAACTCGAGTATGCTTTATGCGAATAAACCTAGTGTTATTTTGGGTCAGTTACGTTGGAGTACTTTTGGGGTTACCTTATGTACAAATCCACATTTGCAGCAAACATTAAAGACTTTTATTTAATTTGCTGCATTTCTACTGTGCTGGAATTACGAAGGACAGCAAAACAGCTTTGGTTATTACTGTCTAAATATTGCATTTTTCTGTAACGATGCAGATGTATAAATAAATGCATGTTAATAAATAATGAGGTTCTTTGCATTTCAGGACGAGTGTTGGTCACATTCGTCTCACTTTTATTAACCCTTCGATGTCTAGACGTGAATGAAATAGGAATGTCGTGACCCACATATTGTTTAATCATGATTTCAAATTTAATGTGCAGGTTTCAAAAAGATTATTAGTTTTGATATTTTTGGTTTAAAATGAACATTTCAAGATTTATTACATACGTTGCAAGGTAATTTAAATTAAATTGTGAGAAAATGTGTGTCAGTTTAATTTTAGAGACACAAATCCGTGCCATCTAGTGATGAAAAGAAGGGATAACCCTTGGCGGTACAACATCTGTGATATGGCTTGTGTTTTTCAAAATTCTGGCACAAAAAACACAATAGCACAAAAAGTGCTTTTTTTAAATAACATTTTCACATTTTGAAGCGTTTTCTTTTTGATCGGATTTATGAATTTGTATTTACTCAATACTTAAGATTTTTGTTATAAATTATAAAAACTATACAAATACAGGTTTGATGTGGAATTAATGTGTAATGCCATGAAAAGATATTTGTAAAAACGAAACAAAAAGATGGGGTTATACCAAAAAAAAAAAACATTGAAAAAAAACCTCAAAAAGGTACTGGGCTTTTAAGGGTTAAAAGTATCCTAAAGCTAATGAGTAGACAATGAGTTTGTAATGATCAAAATCCATTCAGCTCTTAGGGTGAACAGCTCTCAGCAGTTCATGAAGGGTTTGAGAATAGTGCAAAAACGAGTCTCCAGGGAACAGTGAAGCATGGAGGAGGTTCCTTAAACGTCTGGGGTTTCATTTCTGATGGTGTTGTTAATATTAAGAAATAAAGGAAGATACTCATCCACCATGTACTTATCCATACAGCTTCACTGTAAAGAGCAAGAAGTACTGGAAATAATGGGATTACAGTAGATCCCCCAATATGAGGTAAGAAAACGTTACAAGTGAACAGAGTAATTGATGCTGATATAAAGGCAAAGGATTGTTAACCCAAATTTTAATTCGATTACACTTTAATGTATTTTTCCCTTAAAAAAGAGCTAAAAAGGACCGTTTTGTGTGTTTTTTTTAAATAGGGGCATGCCCATTGTCATTGTATGGTACTTCTGTGCATTTAGTGCTATGTTGTGCCTTGTTATAGTTTTAAATCGACTAAATATCAGTATATGATGTCTATGGTATACTGTTTTTATGTTGAGTTGTTCATGGAAAGAGTTTGTTTGGTGGTAAATGCATTAAACTTTCAGCATGGTGTCGAACGCTTCATTTCAGAGCTCAGGTTTAGTTACACGCGTCTGGCATCACACTGGAGTGAAACACAACTCAACCTGGTTTTAAAATGTCTAGTTTTATAGATATCTCGAGACGCACGGCACATAGTCACGCGTTCACTTTCTTAATGGCGATGTACGTTCTCTTCATCATCTTCGGGGCAGTTGTTTTGATGGTTCTGGAGCAACCTGAGGAGAGTCTGCTGGTGAAGGAAGTCCGTGAACTAAAAGCCCGTTTTTTGGATAATAACCCGTGTGTTGATGAGAAAAGATTAGATTTATTTTTAAATAATGTGTTTTCTGTCAATAAACGTGGCGTAGCTGTGCTCAATTCGGAGAGTTATGAATGTAATTTCGATTTCACGTCATCGCTGTTTTTTGTCGTTACCTACCTCACGACAACTGGTGAGTTATGTTTATTAAAATGCTTAAAGTCTCTAAATCAATTTACTCCCAACAATGCTAAAACTTATTTTACTATCGAAATGTAAATATATGTTACTTATTTTGTTGTTAAATATACTGCTAGATAATTTTTTAAAATTTACTTTTTTATTTTACCTCAAAGAGATGTTAAGGCACACAACATTTAGTGGAACGCACTGGCCACTTTATTAAGTACACCAGTCCAACTGCTTGTTAACGTGAATTTCTATTCAGCATTTGAGAGGTCATGAAAAAAATGGCAGCAGTCAGAAGGAAGTAGCTGCCAATGTCTGATGGAAAACAGCCGCTACGGCTGTCTTAGTGGTTGACAGTAGGTGGAAACTCGTAGTACCCAATAAAAGAAAGGGTATCTGTTTGCGGCAACTGTGGTGGACTGGCAGCCTGTCCAGGGTGTATCTCTGACTCTCGCCCAAAGGTAGCTGGAAAAAGGCACCAGCTGACCCCTATGACCCCGAAAGGGATTAAGTGGGCAAGAAGATGAATGAATTAATTTTTGCGGTATGCAGTAAAAGAAGATAATTGGTCAACTCACACTTCCGGGTACAGTACATGTGTATCTGATCAATTCGAGGGAGTCACCTGTAACTTTTAATAAACTGAAGACAATGTGAAAATGTGCTTGGGTTAGGAATCAATTAGGGTTAGGGTTCGATGTTATGGCCTCATTTGGGTTGATGTAGCATTGAAGCCACCACTAATAGTGATGAATGATTTAGAGGGGCTTGCAGGGCTCGATCCACTGCAGTCAGACTCCTCTCAATAAAACTGATCCACATTTAGGAAACCAATTATGTGACGATGACAACAACAGCAAAGAAATATAACTGCAAGCAGTAATGCGGGGCCAAGCATCCAGTAGGCAAAAAGTGAACAGAAGCACCATCAAAATACAAACAAAAGACATGAAATCGACTCAAAAAAATTGAAATCGAGCACTATTTAAAATTTTATGAAGTTTGGCGCTCTTAGTAACTTTTGTTTTGGGGTCAGCCTTTGGTACTGATGACTCACAACAAATTTGGTGTCAATATGGCAAACGGTTGCAGAGATACAGCTTCGGAAACCACTTGACTCGACGGCATCACAATCGTCATGGCTCTTATCGAAAACAGTAAAAGCAATCAACACGCTACGAATAACTTTTTACCAGCAAGGTCTAAGGATGTTCCGATTCAAATTTACTGAGAATCGGACAAACGGTCTGGGTGGAGTTAGAAAAAGTAGGTTTTTCATAAAATTCAAAATGGCGGAAAAATTTTCATGGCGGAAAATGACGTCATAGGGTCAGGTCGATTTGTCTTGAGCCAAGGAATCAGTGGGAAGAATTTTGTTTATACGACTTACGGTTCAAAAGTTATTAGCATAAACGTGGGTAAAACTTTGGCCTATTGGTGGCGCTAGACAGTTTGGTTTGGAGACTTTAAATTTGGTCAGCTTATAGGTCAGAAGCTTGGCAGTAAGTGGGCCAAATTTCATAACTTTTGGGTAAGCGGGTCATAGGGCTGCCATTGACTTTGCGGCGGAAGAAGAAGAAGAAGAAGAAGAGGGAAGAATAATAAGAAGAAACAGAACAAACACAATAGGTGCCTTCGCAGCTTTGCTGCTTGGCCCCTAATTAGACTGGGTGATCATCATAGTGGTAAGATATATAAGATAATAGATAGCATTGTTCGCAGCAACGGCCAATTTTCAATCATTTCAGTTTCATCGTCAGGTAGTGTATGTTAACCTACAGTCATTGGTGCTGACAGCTGGCACTTTTTTTCTGAACCGGCAAGTTTTCTTGAACATGGTCAAGATAATCTGCTGAAGTTGAAACCAAGCGTCACAATGTGTAAGAAAGTCTATTTAAGTGACTTTGAACATGATTGTTGGTGCCCGACAGGCTGGTCTGAGTAACTGCCGATCTACTGGGATCTACACCATCTATTTGGTTTACATAGAAGCGAATGGCCAGACTGGTTCGATCTGATGTAGAAGAGCATCTTGAATCTGACATCACATCGAACCTTGAGGCAGATGGGCTACAGCACCAAAAATGAGACAATAGAAGATTGGAAAATCGTTGATTTCTGCCGTGACGTTTGGATGGAATGGGGAAAAAAAACTACAATGAATGCATCCAATTCTGATCGGTGTGGAATTGTGGGAACATATTGATTGATTAAGAAATTTGTTTGGTTTTGGAGACATACATCAAGACAATAACAAGCGTTGTCTTGAATTTTTAGCTGGGACTCAATGTTTTCTGAGATAAGAGCTCACAAACATGCATAAAAAACTTTTAATGCATGTGAAATATGCTGAAAACATAAATAATTGTATGATATGTTTCACAAGCAGTGTGTAAGGTTAGCCACAGTGGTTTTTTTTGCCAAAGTTTGACATATTCAAAGCCTCATTTTGAATTGTTGTGACAAATTTTGCAGGCTATGGCACCACTGTGCCTCTGTCAGATGAGGGGCGTGGATTTTGTGTCGTGTATTGTTTGGTGGGCATCCCTCTCAACATGCTACTGCTGAGCAGCCTGACTCAAGCCCTCCTTCCCTGGGTAACACATGGCCCCATCCAAAGCCTGCAGATCTTCTGGGGCCTGTCCCATAACCAGGCTGCATTGGTTCACTGTTGCTTCCTGGGCTTCTGCACCATCACATTGTTCTTCCTGCTACCAGCTGGAGCTCTCTATTTACTCGAGGAACATTGGAGCTACCTGGAGGCTCTGTACTTTTGTTTCATTTCCCTGAGTACCACTGGACTCGGTGACTTCCTGCCTGGGAGAACACAGAGTCGTGCAGCACGCCAGTGGCTGGAGTTTGCTACCTCATGTAAGTTTAGTTAGTTAAACGACTCTTAAAGGAGCTGATGGTTATTGAGGTCTTGAATTAAAACATTGGAGTTTTTTTGAGTGATGACTATAATTTGAGACTTTGTTGAGAGCATCTTACAAAAATTGTTAGTTTCTGTACTCGAGACAATTATCTGCTTTCATCATACCCTGATCTGATTGGTTAGATCAAACATAACCTGATAAAGAGACAAATAGAGTCAGTGTACAAGTCTTGAGATTGAAGTTCATTTCTTCCAGGCGCCTTTTTAACAATCGTCTTACTCATCGTTACTTCCATTTGTTCTTCCAAATAAACTTCATACTGTCAAAATAACTTACCTTTTCCAATTCTTTCCTCCTGTACAAATTTGCTTCTTTAATTTTTCTTCTGAATGAATATCGTCCAGGTTACTTGCGTAACCCCACGTTCCCTGAATAGGGAACGGAGACATTAGTCGGGATTAGACCGACTGAATGGGAGCTGATCTCCATGGGAGAACGGACCGAATCGTTTAACGGGCAAATTGATTTGCAGGTGTGTGTGATTGATTAGCAATCAGCCGGGTATAAGACCGGGCGCAACGCACGCTTCAGTATGGGATTTTCCGAGGAGCCGACCTACTTACCTCCGGCACCCAGACTCCCGACTTCCAGGGCATGGCAGAAGGGTAACGTCTCCGTTCCCTATTCAAGGAACGTGGGGTTACGCAAGTAACCTGGACGTTCCCTTTCAGATTAGACCGACTGAATGGGAGCCTCTGTAAAGCGGCATGCCCGAAGTCCATCCAAACAGGCCAGCACTAAACTTGAAAAAAGGTTAGTGAATTAAGCTGTAGTACCTGAATGGGAGCTCCTTCTGGCCCTGCCCGAAATTCTCATTAACAGGGAAGTCGTCCAACACTGAGAACGTAGCTGTACTCGGTTGTTTGCGAAGATGACCAGAAGGAGGGCACCCCTCATCGTGGGAAGGGGTGCGCGGAGATTGTGTCGAGGCCCACAGGGCTACCAGCGAGAGACGTTCTGGAGACAAAAGAGTGGCAGAGACGTAAGTCATCGTTACTCGCCAAGGCCGGGGGGTAACGGGACGGGTTCCTACTAGCCGCCTGAAAGGGGAGCTGTAGAGAAGAACACAGAAAGGGAGCACTGGAAGGGGGACTCCCAGATCTGGATCCTAGTTCTGCTGGAGCCAGGCCGAAGCAAAGCTCCAGAAAAACAGAACCTAGCAGAGCTGACTGCTCCGCTCAGTCAAATGCGGAAGGGGGAGCCACCCCATGGGGGGAGCATGAATGTTGTACTGCTCACTAAGAGAGTACTGCAAGCTTACTACACCTGCTCCATTCCCTGAGGGAGCCTGCCACCACTCAGGACCACGGAGGGAACGGAGCCAACATCAAGGTTGTAGAACCTGATGAAAGTGTCTGGTGTAGACCAACCCGCAGCTCGACAAATGTCGGCGAGTGAGGCCCCTCTGGCCAACGCCCACGAAGCAGCTAAGCCGCAAGTGGAGTGGGCCCTCAGATGGAGAGGGCAATGAACTTCACACGCCTCATAAGCAAGGCCAATGGCCTACCGATCCAATGTGCCAGCCGTTGCTTGGAGACCGCAGAACCCTTACGCTGGCCTCCGAAACAGATGAAGAGCTGCTTGGAGCTACGTAGCTCCCGGGTTCTGTTCAGATAGACCCGAAGGGCTCTGACAGGACATAACGAACCCTGGGTTGGGTCTGCCTCCTCCCGGGGTAGAGCTTGCAGGGTCACCACCTTGTCCAGGAAGGGGACGGATGGGACCTTGGGGATGAATCCGGGCCTGGGCCTGATGGTAACCAAGGAATCGCCAGGGCCGAATTCCAGGCAGGATTCGTCGGCAGACAGTGCCTAGAAATCTCCCACCCTCTTATTTGAGGCCAAAGCCAGCAGGAGTGCG
>SRMA01027327.1:322939-341400 GCA_007224835.1 Danionella cerebrum
CCGGCTCATGCTGCATTGGTTAACATTACGGAGTGGCCATGAGCCGGAACCCGAAAAGATTCGTTCTTTTTGCGAGTCCTCCGGGTCCTTTCGGTCTTTTCTCTTTCCGGCTCATGCTGCATTGGTTAACATTACGGAGCGGCCATGAGCCGGAAACAGAAAAGATTAGTTCATCTTTCGAGTCATTCGGGTCTTTTGTCATTGATGATGAACGGGTTACGCTCGGAAAACCACAAGAATGATGCGCATGCGCCAATGAACGAATCCCTCTCCAACACGACTCGTTCATACGGAGTCACATTAAAGATTCGTTCAAAAAGAACGAATCGTTCTTGAACGACACATCACTACAGGGAAGAGTAGAGGGGGCTGGCGGACATGATGGAGAGAAGGAAGGTAGATATTCTGTGTGTGCAGGAGACCAGGTGGAAGGGTAGCAAAGCGCGTAGTATTGGAGGGGGATACAAACTGTTTTTACTATGGTGTGGATGGGGTAGTAGTGATCCTGAAGGAGGAGATTGTTTTAGAGGTGACAAGAGCGTCAGACAGGGTGAAGTTAGAAGTTAGAAGTCATCGCAGAGTGAAGAGGGAGGTGGCCAAACAGAAAGCCTATGATGAGTTGTATGCCAGGTTAGACACGAGGGAAGGCGAGAAGGAATTGTATAGATTAGCGAGACAGAGAGACAGAGAGGGGAAGGATGTACAACAGATAAGGGTGATTAAAGATAGAGATGGAAAGGTGCTAACAAGGGAGGAGAGTGTGCAGAGAAGATGGAAGGAGTATTTTGAGGAGTTGATGAATGAGGAGAATGAAAGGGAAAGAAGGGAGGAAGATGTGAATATTGTAGAGCAGGAAGTTGACAAGATTAGAAAGGATGAGGTGAGGAAGGCTCTGGGGAGAATGAAGAGTGGAAAGGCTGTTGGTCCAGATGATATACCAGTGGAGGTGTGGAAGTGTCTAGGAGAGACAGCAGTGGAGTTCCTGTCTAGGTTATTCAACAGGATTTTAGAGAGTGAGAAGATGCCTGAGGAATTCAGGAGAAGTGTCCTAGTGCCAATCTTTAAGAACAAGGGTGATGTGCAGAGTTGTAACTACAGAGGCATAAAGTTGATGAGCCACACAATGAAACTTTGGGAAAGAGTAGTGGAAGCTAGGTTAAGAAGGGAAGTGGATATTTGTGAGCAGCAGTATGGCTTCATGCCCAGGAAGAGCACTACTGATGCAATTTTTGCTCTGAGAATGTTAATGGAGAAGTACAGAGATGGTCAGAAGGTGCTGCACTACGTCTTTGTAGATTTAGAAAAAGCGTATGAAAGGGTGCTGAGAGAGGAGCTATGGTCCTGTATGAGGAGGTCAGGAGTGGCAGAGAAGCAGAGAACGTCAGAGTAGTTCAGGATATGTATGAGAGGAGTAAGACAGCAGTGAGATGTGCTGTAGGTTAGACAAAAGAGTTCAAGGTGGAGGTAGGGCTACATCAAGGATCAGCTTTGAGTCCCTGACATTGTGATTTGTAGTGAGAGCAGAGAGCAGGTGGAGGAAAACCTGGAAAGTTGGAGGTCAGTTCTAGAAAGAAGAGGAATGAAAGTCAGTCGCAGTAAGACAGAATACATGTGTTTGAACGAGAGAGAGGGAAATAGAACAGTGAGATTACAGGGGGCTGAGGTCAAGAAGGTGCAGGAGTTTAGGTATTTGGGTCAACAGTCCAGTGCGACGGGGAGTGTGGAAAAGAGGTGAAGAGACGAGTGCAGGCAGGTTGGAGTGGATGGAGAAAAGTGTCAGGGGTGTTGTGTGACAGAAGAGTGTCAGCAAGAATCAAAGGAAAGGTGTACAGAACAGTAGTGAGACCAGCGATGATGTATGGGTTGGAGACTGTGGCAGTGAGGAAGAGACAAGAGGCAGAGATGGAAGTAGCAGAGATGAGGATGTTGAGGTTCAGTTTAGGAGTGACGAGGATGGATAAGTTTAGGAACGAGCACATCAGAGGGACAGCTCAGGTTGATTGTTTTGGAGACAAAGTCAGAGAGGCCAGGTTGAGATGGTTTGGACATGTGCAGTGGAGGGATAGTGGTTATATTGGTAGAAGGATGTTGGAGATGGAGATGCCAGGCAAGAGGTCAAGAGGAAGGCCAAAGACGAGATATATGGATGTACTGAAAGAGGATATGAAGTTTGTTGGTGCAAGAGTAGAGGATACTGAGGACAGAGTTAGGTGGAAACGGATGATTCGCTGTGGCGACCCCTAAACTGGGAACAGCCGAAAGGAAAAGAAGAAGATTGTAAACAATAACACATGCAGCCAACTAAATGTTAACTAAGTATTGGTGGATGTCATTATGTTTTAAGAAGCAGACGAAGGAGTTTATAAAACTTATGAAAAGAGAATGAAGCTAGAACAACATACTGGTTTAAATTACACACAACATAAAATAGAAAATAAATGTGGGAAATGTGACCATTGTAATCAGAACTAAAACACAGACCATGTTTTAATGCAACGTATTCAAAAAGAAAAGACAAAAAGAAAGCAATAGAACAATTAAAAATAAAACCCTAGAAAATAAATTAAGCAACGAAAGAACTTACAGTGATCTTACAAATTTATTATACACAAAACACAAATATAAAAGAATCACTTAAAGAAAAATATTTATAATACAAGAACGTTTCATTATTTAAATTCGGGATCCAAACTACTGATCCAGTTGGTGGCGCTAATGTACCATAAAACAAACTGCCAAAAAAAAAATCTGTACATTGACATTAAAAGTTTGGTGTCCACACTGTGCTTCAGGAACGGATGAGGTCACGTGTCAGAACTGGTCCAATAGTAGGAGAGTGCCAGTCGAAGTGTGTCAGTGAAAGTCTGTAGCCAGAGATTTTACGGAGATGTATATTTCCAAAAAATGTAATTGAAATCGCGCGCAAAAAAAACAAAAACAAAAAAAAACTAGCGTTACACGAAAAATGGGCCATTGTTAGCTATGTAACGTTAACGTCTCCCAATGGATTTGCATGTGAAAAGGTTGCCAAACTAAGAAATACATAATTTCAAATTACATTTCATGTCATAAGTGCATATACAGGTCTATATAATATTATTGTAAATCACAAAAATGCTTTTAAAGGAAAAATGTAGACAGATAACATTTATTCACAATATAGCCTCGTGTATGATGCGTGTTTATATTTTTACACATGTACAAGCGACCAGAAGTCATACATTTACTGATCCCTTAGAACCATTTGCTTGTTAATCTTATGAAGTGTTAGTAATAAAAAATGTATTCTGTTCCTTTATCTCTGGGAATTTTTTAATCTTTAAAGGATGTTGGTGGTCACCAATTGGTGTTCACAATTTTTCAAGCTGCAGGTCTTGTTTACATATTTATATTTTATTGGTTTTTATAGTTAATGTATTGCAGTTTTTTAAGATCTCAAATATGATTCTTTATGTTCTTAAAAAGAAACCGTGTTTAGAGTCACTCCTGCGCATTAAAAGTGTGAACAAGCAAATTGGTTAATGGTCTGCTCAGATGCCCCTAATGGGAGAAGTGGTGGCATTCGTTAACAATCACAGGACACGAGTTCCTCAGTGAAAGAAGCATGACGACTATTTCCCAGAGGAGCTGCTAAAAATGGCAGGGGTTTCCCCACTGCAGTGATCACAAAGACCTTTCCAAAGCTTGGTGTTTCAAACTAATTTGAATGTCTATACACTAAAGAAACTCCACCATACCTCAAAAACACTGCAAGAAAGAATTTGACTCTGATTTTTTTTTCTTTCTGAGGGGGAGAATCTACCGGTATGTTACATGTAGAATGATTATGAAGGCCCCACTATGGCAAAACTCAAACAGCTCTCCGGAGTCTGGACGTAGAAGTAAAAGTATTACCTAATAAATTTACTACTAATAAATAATCATTATTATTAGTACATTTTTTGTTTGCTTGAATTGTCCTATTTAATATTAATGTTGGTGTTCTTTTGGTGTATCAGCATGACCTTTGTTCCTGTAGAGCCTACTGCTTCACTCAGACTGGCGTCAGCAGGTGGTACATGCTCAGCTATATTTGACACAGGGGTTTAAATGTTGCCTCTGATCTGGAACAGATGGGGTAACATTACCAGTGTTTTCCACTCCTAGAGAGACGTCCATCAACAGATCATACAAAGTTTCTTCTTTATTCATTTGGTTGCTCTGGATGTAAACATAACATATCCTATTATTAGGGTTAGTGTGAAAAAAACAAAACATCAAAATTTATTTGGAGCGCAACAGTTTTTTTGCAGACCAACTCAAACCAACATTTTGGGAGAAAATATGAAATTGGAAACATCAGATTTTCAGATAAAAAAACCTCAGAAGATAGCAACACGTCACTGACACTTGTAGTGCCTTTTTATTTCAAAGCTTAAACATGTGAGTTGACCTATAATGAGTTAAGGTTTTAAGTTCAACAGAAGTCAAATGTTAGATGTTTTTCACAGTGGTTCAGTGAACCCCTCAAACAGAAGGTCAGGTGCTCTTCACTTTGCTTGCTGGGAAGCACTCTGCTCATTGCATGGCTCTCAAGTCACACTCGTATAGGAAGCACAAGCATGATTGCTCACTCTTGACAGAGAGCTCTTGTTGAGAACCATGATGATGTCTAGCGGTCCAAAACGCGAAAAAGTGAGATTTTCTTACAACTGCCAAGTGTTATGTTGTGTACTATTTCCTATTTTTTTCTCCTTAAATGAATCAATCAATGCAGGCTGATTTTCATGTAGTAGCAAGAGTAATTGTGATAAACCTCTTATTTGACTTTTCAGCATACTTTTACACGTTGACAAACAATAAACAACTAAAGAGTGCTTTGAAGTTGGCTTGTAAAAGTGGTATTTAAAAGTTTTGTAAGCAAAATGGAATGGTCGCCAAGGGAAGATTCTTCCTACTCCTGAATCTTTCCCTCTCACCTACATTTCTCATCCACCCCCCATTTCCTTTTAACACTCTCCTGTCCTGATGTAATTAATGCAAACTGGTCCATGGGAAAAAAAGTAATTACATTAATTCACTGCTTCCATTCAGAGGAGGGAGCACCACACCAGGTGTTCACTCCCCTGGAGATAACAAAACTGTCCAACTCAAACAAAGCACCTACTCCCCCATGTGGTGGGTTTTAAGCAGGTAAATTTTTTGGTTGCTAGGTAGGGGTTCAATGACATAATATAATGTTTCCCTATATAATGTATCACTATAAGTACTATAAACGAACCTCCATGTCTTTATCACTTTTTGATCAAAGTTTGGTTGCTAAGGAGCTGTTACTGATGTCCTGGAAAATGTATTTGTTGCTATGGTTAACATAATCAAATCCACATTTCCCTGTGATGTTTTATCTTGAAGATATTTTAATTTCCTTTTCCTATTTAGTTTCTGTGATTGTAGTTTGGTGACTGTAGGAGGAGATGCATTTAGATTTTTTCTCAGAAGCAAAAGACGTATGACATTTTGTTGGCTTGTCAAAATGATATAAATCCTGTTTCTTATTTACTCAATTTGTTTTGGCTAGTGTAGACACTACCGAGTTTGTATTAGAACAATGTATATATCAATTGGGATGCAATAGGTTAATTTATTTGCGTAATTATTCTAGCATATCTTTTTGCCAGTCATGCAGAATTTCGAAACGAAAAATGCCAGAAGCTTCTCTCTGCTATATCTCAATTTGCTGTTGTCAAATAGGGTTAAAAAAAAATCGAAAGGTTGCATTAACTCAAACAATGAGGATGGCTACTCGTTTTAACTAAAAATAATCACATAAAATTATCTCAAAGGTTATCGGAATTAAACCAGTACCCTATAGACTAGTGTTAGAAAGTAAGATGTTTGATGCTAACGTATGATGCATGATGTCAAGGGTTCGATCCCCGCCAGGTCCATTCTGCCGTTGTGGCTTCGGACAAGCCAGTTCACCCACATTACCCTGAATGGATGTGTGTGACTGGTGGGGTGTTTAGTGGTGGGTAGGAGGCCAAAGGCACAAAATTGCATCAACGTTCAATTATGGTAAAAGAAGAATGTGTCATGGAGCTTAGATCTGAGCCTCTGAATCAGGTTGTCAGCTTGATTCATCGACTGACAACATGGTAAAGAATCATACATCCACAACTCATCAGCTAAATTAATTTTGTAAGTTTGTAGTTTTAAAGTGATAAAAGATTTTGTTAAGTGATGTTAGTCAATTGTTATTATTGTGGATTATTGGACAGTTTTTTGGAACAAGGAAGCTGTGAAGACTTGATCTTTTCCACCAAAAATTGAAATCACCAGTTTGTTTAATTGGCACTTTAATCACAAAAAAAAAAAAACAGCTTGAAAACCAGGCATTCACTATTTAATGTGAAGTTATTTGTTTATAGTGATCCTTTGCACAACCTTTTGCATTTGCATCGTAAAAATGCATGGTTAAAAATGATAGAAGTGATCATTTTATTTACTCCCAGATTTTTCTAAAACAGCTTCTGCACCTGTACCTCACATTGAAAGTAGTTATTTTTTAAATTATATGTACAATAATGATTATGTATTAATAAAAAATCCCTTAAAAAAGGGAACAAAACTCACCATCTCTCTCGTCTGGAGATGGAGACCATGATGTCTTCGGTCCGACGACTGCAATGGAGGTAAGTCACAGGTCCGAAGAATCCAGATGATGATGCAGAAGGGAATAAGAGACACAGAGGTGTTGGAGTGGTCCAAGATGGTGGATGTTATAATGGGGAGTCAGGTATTGTGGTATCTGACAGCTCAGGACGGGCATGGAAGATCCTTTTTACCATGATGGTTCCTTGGGAAATGTGCTTTTATTGATAGATGGATTGATTGTCATCAGCTGATTTGGTGGCATTGTGTTTGGTTGTTGGCTGTTTATATTCTGAGCACACTGAATCTCAGACAATACACCAGGATTTTGATTAAACAGAAGCAATAATGTCATGTCATATAAAAATGTATAAACTTAAACATGGGTCAAAATGTGGAAAAAAATTACTTCTAGGAGTCCTTTCATTCCTGTGTCGATTTTTTTGGATCTTTCAGTTCCTCCAGATTTATTGTTGTCATTTTCATTTCCATGCTTCATCTGAATAATATTTGATGATTATTGTAGACTTTTTTCATTTACACCATTAGCATTGAAACACTGAATTATTCCAAATGTCAATTACCATTTTAAAACTGCCATTTGCTTGTGATTTTCAGGTCTTATACTCTGCATTTAAGAACAGCCCGGACCTCTGGGTTTTTTAAATGTGTAGATTATTCAAGAACATTTCCTGCAGTTGGCACTTGGGCATGAGGAGGTCAATGGCACAGGAAAACAGGAAGCGCCGATATTTTGGCACTCAGCTAAAAGGAAGTGTACTTTCATTTGTAAGGAGAAACTCTTTGTGTGGTTGGTGAGATTTCTTTTTGCTTTTCACAATCACAATCAAGAATGGATTTCCTTTAGGCTGAGCCAGACATCATTTATACACACAATAATATTTCTATTTCTATTGCAGTTAACGCCAAAATGTTACAGTTAGGGCTCTGGCTTGTCTTTAAGAGGGGCACATGCAAAATGGACTGCCGGACTGAGGGAATAGCCACCTCTCTCTCTCTTGAGAAGGAAATGGGAGGCTGATGAAATAGAATTCTGTGAATATTCGACCCAAGTGATGTAATCACACCACGTGAGGGGATACTTGGATGCGAAGCAGTGAAGGAGACAGCCAAGGACTTGATTTGTTCTCCAGGACTGACCATTGCTCTGGGGACGGAAACCAGAGAAAGCGAAGCAGATGCTTACAACCCCCCCCCCCCCCCCACCTGGAAAGTACATTTCCCCAGAGTCTGAGATGCTATTGACTGAAATGCTGTGCAAGTGGAAGACCTGAGCAACTAAGATCCAAGCGGTTTCAAGTGATAAGGGTAGTTTGGTTAGTAGAAGAATTCAACAACAGTTTAAAGTTTACAAGAGTGCACAAAGTGTCTGAAGTCATTGCGGAGAGAGGGCCACCAGAAATGCTGGCGCACAACCGCCTCAGTGGCACAAATTCTGTGATGGGTGAAAAATGTGGAGGCATGGTACCAACGCAACACCTTGCTCTCGCGGCACTCAGCTGGGGACCTCTTGCACCTCTCGCTCAAAACCCCAAGAGATCTGAACCACCATCTTACTCAAGTGTGTCTGATTGCGGCATGCAGTAAAAGGGGCGGGTGTAGATCAATCAATTATTGGTCAACTCACACTTCCGGGTACAGATCGATCTGCTCTTGTGTAACTTGAAGCTTTCAAAATCAAACGGAACAACGCAAGGGGTCAACTTCAAACAGAAAGACAACATGACTCAAAAACATGTTTAAGTTGAAGTTTAGGTTTACAGCCTCATATGAAGCCAGCAACAGTAGTGAAGCCTGCCCCTTTTACTGCATTCTGCAATCAGACCTCTCTTACATTTTTGGCGGGGAGGACCAGTTCGGCTAGAACAGGTTCAGGCTTGGTCTTGAACTGTCAGGAGACTGCATCAGGCATAACATTCTCAGAGCCACAAAGATAAAAGACCACAAAATTAAAATTATTGAAAAAAAGGGATGAATGAGGGTGTCTTGTGGTGAGAGTTCGGGCTGACGAATATAACTGAGGTTCTGGCGATCAGTCCAGACTAGAAATGGGACGCTGGCACCCTTGAGCCAGTGACGCCCCTCCTCAAGAGCCAAATGAATGGCCAGGAGCCAAACGAGCGGCAGGTGCATTCTAATCAGACAGTGACAGCTGAACCAGATGAGAAATTACACACACAGAAAGGGGAACACAACAAAAAACAGAATAGAAATGGACTAAACAGTTACAGGGTCAAACATACCAATTAACACAATTCAAAAGATCCTTTTCAAATGTTGAAATGAGAAAAGTATTTTCTTATGGTCAAACATAAACTCGAAAAATTTACATTTATTAATAATCATAAAAAATAATGCCACCCATTATGGATCTCATCAAATCAAATAATGTGCTTTAAAATGGATTCAACTTAATTAATCAGACAAAAATGACATTTTGCAATTGCATGAAGTTTTTAAGTGTAATGTTTTGAGTAAAATATATTTTTCTAGCATGATTTACTTCAAGAGGAACAGTAGTTAAACATAATTTGCAAGAATTCCATCACACTGTTTTAAAGAAAATGCCTTTCTATATGAGCATTTTTAATCCTTTTGCTGAAAGACACACAGTAAAATCCTAAGAGTTAAATTAACTCTACTCGGAGTGTATTTGGTCCCACTCTATATAGAGTTAAACCGACTCTGAGAAAGAGTAATTTAATAATCTATTTTCTTCATGTTTTTTCCAAATCTGCATGGAAAATGCAAACTAAATATTAACTATTCAGAGAGGGACCAAGTCCACTCCAGAAAGAGAAAAAACAGACAAAAAATAGACTGTTTAGTTCAAATAGACTTATTTAAATAACTCTCCTTCAGAGTTGGTTTAACTCTATATAGAGTGGGACCAAATACACTCTGAGTAGAGTTAATTTAACTCTTAGGATTTTACTGTGCAGGTTTGAGGCAGTAACTTGATCTTCGATTGGCCCAAGTTTAACATAATAATGAGCTTTGAACACTTTGTCTTTAATGGAGACTGGACATAGTGTGTAATTGAAAAACTTCTAAGATATTGGTAGTGAATTATGATCATACTGCGTAGACTCACTATATCCCGGACACTTGCACACAATAGTACTTTCTCTGCTGCTCATTGTGGCACATGGAGAAAAAAAACAGAACGTTCGAAATAAACGTTGTAATGGTTTCTTGAATATCTTGGTGTCCAGTATGTGGCGAGTCTTTGCTACATGTATGAACAACCATTAGTGAACATATAATGGAAAAAAAAGCTCTAAATAGAAATAATGCTGTGCTAGTCCTCTAGCTTAATTCCAAACTTGAATGTGATTGCCTTGGGTGACGAATCTGACAGCTTATTCTATTTCTTGCTTGGTCAGAACGTTAAACATGCTGTAAACAACTTTAAATAGAGTCGCTGAGTCAGGTTTATTACTTTTTCTTGGTTGAGTGGATTATTTAAAAATGACTTATGTTTATAACACTGTTAATAAACTTTCTGGAACTAAAATAATGTATTTGTTTATTTTTACATTTATTTCATATAGTTGCTATTACCAAAATGTTATCATTGCATACAACATCTGCCATTTTTAGAAGTTATATGTGCATTTTGCAACTGGAATTTTTTTTTTTTTTACATTTTTGGGTTACATACTGTCAGGCTGCATTTCCAACGTGATATCCTTTTTTAGTACAACTCCAGCTTCTTTTTTTTAGAAAATATTTGTATTTTCATTGCCAAGATTGGATACGGATAACGACTACGGAATGAAGCTAACATCAGTCACCTCCTCTACATGGATGACATCAAGCTGTATGCAACGAGCGAACAGGACATCGACTCCCTGATCCACATCACCCGTATCTACAGCAACGACATCAGAATGTCACTCGCTCTGGATAAATGTAGTCGGATGATAACCAGGAGAGGCAAAGAAATCAGTACAGAGGGAATCGTACTACCAGAGGGGAACATAGCAGATGTGGAGGACACCTACAAGTACCTTGGGATCTTACAAACGCATGGGAACCATGAAGAGGCCACAAGGGAAGCAGCCACAGCCAATTACCTACAAAGAGTAAGGTTTCTGAATGAGAAGAACCAACTCCGAGCCATCAACACCTACACCCTACCAATCATACCCTGCTGGCATAATAAATTGGCCAAAGGAAGAGATAGAAGCCACGGACATCAAGACAAGGAAGCTCCTGTCCATGCATGGAGGGTTTCACCCCAAGTCCGGCACCCTGAGGCTGTAAACTAAGAGGAAGGAAGGGGGCCGAGGACTAGTGAGTGTCAGAGCAACTATCCAGGATGAAACAACAAAAATCCAAGAATACACCAAGAAGATGGCCCCAACTGACAAGTTTCTTAGTAAACACCTCAGGCAGCAGAAACAGGAGATGGAAGAGGAGGAAGAACTGGAACCATCATGGAAGGACAAATCCCTACACGGTATGTACCACAGACAGATTTCTCTCTCTCTCTCTCTCTCTTGAGAATTCAAAGATTTCTCTTTATTTTCATGACTATGAAAATTGTAGATTCACACTGAAGGCATCAAAACTATGAATTAAAATATTTGGAATTGTATACATAAAAAAGACGTTGACAAGATTATACCCTTAGGTATCGAACAAAAGTGATTAGACTAAAAAGTACTCTGTAGTATCGAGACGATTCGGTCGGTGCTTAAAAAAGTACCGAACTCGATACCCAGCCCTAATGGGGATTACTGCCAGTGAAGAAATCAGCTACCACTAATTCTATTATTCTTTAGCAGAGGCGTTGTAATCTCTAGGCTCAACAGCGCCCCTAAGCATGAGGCAGGAGAGCTGCGTGCCTCACTTAGATCCTCTTTGTCAACACTTTATAATTTCTTGGTACAAAAAAACATCACACCCATACAGTTGTTGATAAAAAAAACTTCATCATCTATATCTGCTATTCTACTCAATTGTTGTCTATCCTAAATTCAGCAATTTAAAAAAAATGTTTTAAAATCACAAAAAGATGTCAAGTACATATTACTGAAGAAATACCATTTTTGATTTGGCCTCCAAACTCAAAGCTATTGCAGTAAGGTTGTTTATAGTCATTTGGTTGACCCAACTTTCATCAACGTGAATGAACTTGTTTACAGATCTAGTGGTTTATTTCTGTTCTAGAGTCTGATGAGCAGCAGGATGTGTCAGCCTGAGATCATCTTGAGCTCTTGCTTCATGTTTGCTCCTCGGAGCACCCTGGGTTTCTCCCTTTGACATTTGCAGCTTGTGAATGAGGCGGCGGCGTGCGCAGCTCCGTCCCTCTCACATCACCGAGGGAAGGCGACGTGACACAGCAGTTCCAACCATGTGTTTTTTAACCCACACATCTGTTCTCTCAGATTCTGACTGATATTAGGACCGTTATCATGACTTCGGTTTGGAAGAGACTTCAGCGAGCTGGGAAGAGAGCGTCGAAGTTTCAGTTTGCCGCGTCCTTCCAAGAGCTCACCGTTGAGTGCACCAAGAAGTGGTAAGCAGTGCGACTTTTGCTCTTTATTATCAAATAATGCTAAAACGTGTTTAATAAACACATAAACCTGTATGTCGGGTTACAGTTTAACCCAGTTAAAGTTGCTAATAACGTCAGTTTCGTGAGTGACGCGACGCTCCCATTATAAACAGCGAGGCGCGTGCGCGTGTATTGTAGGGCAGGGTGTTGGTGTTATCTAGGTTTAGAGTTGTGTTTTTTATTGATATCCCATTTTATAAAGGCTCTTATGGCTTCTTTTCTTTGCCATGCAGTTATATTACAGTAGTTTTGTTTACGTTTTACTTTCATTTCTATTGTACATCTCACATCATCAAGGGCAAGGCGCTGCCTGTCAGCACAGATACAGAGCAACTTTCATTGGCACAATGGATGTGTTGTTAAAATACTTTTATACATTTATACGGGTGTTACAAGTCTAAGGAAGGCTTGGGATGTGTGCAGGGTTCGAAATTAACACCCACCAACCCGCAAAATGCGGGTTAAAAATCATTTTGGCTGGTATTGATAAAAACTTTACCCGCCAGTTTGGCCGGCAATGCATGAGCCTATCATGCAAATCATGTTAGAGATGCTCTGGGTCATTTGTGGCCTCCGTCCTACATTTCACATGAACACTACACTACATTTCAGATACCTATTGGCTGCAGCGCGCAGATAATGTTCGCTTTGGTTTGCGGTCCATTCAAAAACAAGAAGAGTGTGAAAATTCAAACAAGAAATAGGAAATATGAGCAAAGAGGACTGAGATGGACAGGGAAAAAAGCTAAAATTAAAATGTTGCCGTGGTTAGGAGGACAGATGTCAGAATCAGGAAGAGGTGTTAAAAGGAAGGAGGCAGAATATGAAAATGGACTTGTGCCCTGGGCAGGCACCTGTACTTCAGGCACTACCCTGCCTGAGAGGAATCCTCCTATTGATAGAGAAACAACGAGCATCCCAACATTTAGATTACTGATGCGCCCAAAAAAAAAAGCGCACAATCCGAGCGCATGCTTTCCCTTTTGTGACAGAGACAAGAATCACCAGCAGCTGTAGAAAGAGAGAACAAAACTGTGACAATTTTTCAGTTCAATTAAAAGTATTAGCTTGTTTTCCCAATATTTCTATATTTTGGAAAAGCTCCTTATTTGTGACAAATGTATTTGTTTAAACCCAATCTGAGCGCAGCGAAGACTAGCAACTACAGGTCCTTCTCAAAAATATTAGTATATTGTGATAAAGTTCATTATTCTCTGTAATGTACTGATAAACATTTGACTTTCATATATTTTAGATTCATTTACACACAACTGAAGTGTAGTTCAAGCCTTTTATTGTTTTAATATTGATGATTTTGGAATACAGCTCATGAAAACCCAAAATTCCTCTAAAACAATTTGCATATTTCATCCCACCAATAAAAGAAAAGTGTTTTTAAAACACATCAAAATAATATTAGGGCTGTATATATAACATAATGCAAATAATCATATTACGAAAAACCAGCATGTTCACCATTTCAGGTTTTAAGCATGATTAGGGGCATGTCACCACATTTCCTCCAGAATTAAACACTCTCACCGAATCCAACGATTCATTGTGCGTAAGGTGAGCTCTGATTGGTTAACATCTTTAGCTTAGCTGCAACTGCCTAGCTTAGGCCTGGGTATTGTGACCAATTTGGCAATTCAATTCTTATTTTTATAGTTTTGATTCGATTCAATATCGATTAGGTATAAATATTTAATTTAAAATAAATGTTAATATAAATGCTGCTGACTGAAACTCTCCTTAGGTTTATTACACATCTACATTAATAGTAAGGTGCTAATATAAAAAAAGCTACTATAACTTTCACTCAGTCTATCTCCCACCCTGATAGACATTTACTCTACACAGTAAAATCAGAAGAGTTAAATTAACTCTACTCAGAGTGTATTTGGTCCCACTCTATATAGAGTTAAACCAACTCTGAAGGAGAGTTATTTAAATAAGTCTATTTGAACTAAACAGTCTATTTTTGTCTGTTTTTACTCTTTCTGGAGTGGACTTGGTCCCTCTCTGAATAGTTAATATTTAGTTTGCATTTTCCATGCAGATTTAAAAAAACATGAAGATAATAGATTATTAAATTACTCTTTCTCAGAGTCGGTTTAACTCTATATAGAGTGGGACCAAATATACTCCGAGTTGAGTTAATTTAACTCTTAGGATTTTACTGTGTACCTTGTTTCTTCCAGCTCCGCACACAACACTGTAAAGTTACATTCAATTCAAACTCGCCAGTCTTACTAACATAAACGTATATTAAGGCATGGGCCACAAATTGTCGTTCTGCGGGGCGCAAATGGCCCACAGGCCACGAGCTTGAGACCCCTGATCTAAGCTTACTAAAGCATCAATGGCAATTTTTTCTTTATGACTATAACTATTTCTGCTTTTTTGCTGAGAAATTGTTTCTCTTCTCATCAATTATAATTGAGTTAAAAGTCACTCACAACACTGGCTGTAAGCGGGTACAGTTGTTTACTGGGTGTGCAACGGTACACAAAGCTCACGGTTCGGTACGTACCTCGGTTTTTAACCATGGGTTCTTATGGCTTAGCAAATTGTCATTTTTTTTTAAATGATTCTTTCTTTGGATATAAATAAAGGGTGTTTCATAGAATTCAGTTTATTGTGCTAAATCAAGCATCACTGCATGGGCATGCCCTAAAGCACTGCTCCTGCTCCACAATAACTCATTGCCAATGCACCCCTCATGAAAAAGTCCTTTCCTGAACGTTTTAAATGAAACAGCTGTATCATGCCTTCACACTCCAACAGAACTTCTCTCACAGCTTGTTTCACGCTGGATTTATATCAATCGTTGTGCCATGTTACTGTCTATTTCTGTGAATCTTATGACTGTCACAACGCCGTTTGGCCTCTCTCATGCATTCACACAGCTGCTGCTGACACTGATCTGCAATATGAGACCCAGAGGCCCTGCGTTCTGCTCCTCCACCTATCCTTTCCTTTATCACCACCTCAAATGGCCCTGTACCATGCACAGATTTCATTTTAGTTTTAGGAAATTGTTTTATTGAGCCCCAGAGTGCCCTGTGTATTTTACTTATCAGCAATTTTCCTGGTGTGATACTGACTGATGGATGGGTTGCATCATGAGATCAGTTCATTTCATTTTAAGGTGTGAGAAAAGACAGCTTGATATGTGAGTTTTATAACTGGATGTAGTTTCCTGAGTGGGCAAAACAGATTAAACACGTATACATTTCGTTACACATATTCGAATGTACAGTTTGAGACACATGTTCAATCATTGTTGGGGTTGAATAAAGGGAAGTGCCAAATAGAGAAAGAGGTTTGAAAT
This sequence comes from Danionella cerebrum, assembly GCA_007224835.1. NCBI lineage: Eukaryota > Metazoa > Chordata > Actinopteri > Cypriniformes > Danionidae > Danionella > Danionella cerebrum. Next base: position 338,491 of record SRMA01027327.1, read on the forward strand.
TAGGCACAATACATGTTTCCATGCAGAACAGCTGATCTTATAATGCAAGTGAACAAACCACACCCTCTATTGACTCCATTGAGAAATAGAACAAGAGCGAGCGAGACCATGAAAAATAGAGCGAGCCTCAAATTATCCTTCCAATGAGTGCTTATCTTCAATGACCAATCCAATACAACAGTTACCCAGGACTGTATTATGTTGTTATACTCTTTTACATAAAGTATCAAAAATTTGAACAAAAAAAATCCTGAATGATCGTGATCAGTGGATCACTTAAACGTTTGGACAACATAACCGCAACAGAACATGATTAATTGCATTTAAATAACAAAAGTTTGCGAGGACCTTACAAGGACTACCTAATCATCGGTCCCTGCCTACAATTATAAACCAGCATTTTCTATCGTATATAATTGCGTCCCTACCAGACTGAAATCAGTGTGTAACCAAGCTGCTCCACCTCTTCACCACACCATAAAGTGTTTTATCACCTGTTTCGGTTTTGTTGGCCAGGGATACTTTGTGTCTGGGGAAATGTTTTTTCAAACAGGAAGTTAACCAGTTTTCCCCCAGAATAAAATGCAAAAGACAATTTAAATTCAGGAGATTGAGGTCAATTTCAATTTTGATCACGTTCTTTCAGTCTTCAGGCGTTGTTTACTTCCGTGTACGCGTTCATTCTAACCAATCAAAAAGCAGCGGAGGAAACTCGCATAAAGAGGTATGTAGCCAATGAGTGGGCCGTATGATGTCATAGTTTTCAGCTGGTGCAGACCAGAGAAAGTGTGGTCAGAACGAGGACTAAATATGCAGAGAATTGCACCAATGTATCAGTTGTTTTTGGTCTGGACCAAATAAACGAACGAGAGGTGTGAAACACCCTAAGTGCCACTGCTGTTCCCAGATTCCTTACTCGGACTGGTAGCCTGGTATCTAGAATATGTGATTGAACAGGAGCAGTCGCATGTGAGTATAAGTTCTTGTAGAAGATTGTGCAGTGCACAGGAAGAGAGCTGTTGTGTTCCTGTCGTAAGAGTTTGGCCTGAGTTTCCTTTAAAAAGTTGTAGTTGTAGTTTAGGGAATGTGAAATAATATTATGTAATCCTCTCACCAATAGAGAAACATTCTGCTAATGTTCCAAATGTATTTAATGTTTGCATGAATGAATGATTCCCTATGATGCACTGGGGTTTTGGTGGTGTGCCCCACTTTTCGCTCAGTGTTTAGAAAACTAATGGATAAATGTTTCTACATTTTGATTTGCTGTTATGTATTCATTCACAGGCAGCCAGACAAACTGCGAGTGGTGTGGACCAGGCGAAACAGACGCATCTGCACCAAGGTACAAGGAGAATGTATTTTGCAAACGTTTCTACAATAAGAAGATAATTGAGATTATCACACTTCAGCTTTCATTTCTAGATGTTTTTTTCTGAGTTACACAAATGAGACTGAAATTAGACTATGGTGTTAACTAGTGCTGGGCGATATGACGATATATATCGTGGGGACGATAGAAAAGTGTCTATCGTCCTATTTCTCTTCTATAGTTTCTAACCTAATTTTATCAATTACTAAAGAAAATATTGCATTAAATAGGCTATGATAAATGTATGATAATGTCTTGTGGCTATCCAATGCATACTCTACCCTTTATATAAGTGATAATCAAGAATAAAAATGAACTTTTTCGCAAAGAAACTCCGTCTTGTGATTTTGCGACGGGACGCTTTACGTTGTTGCGACATGCTTTACGCTAGTAGTGATGTGAAGTTCGGATCATTTTACGGATTCGGTTCTTTGTCTCGTTCAGTAAAATGAACGGATCTTTTTTCGAGTCATTTCGTTCATTTTACTAAAATATCAATAAATGTTGTGTGTACTTCCACATCTACTAGCGTTTTATACACAAACGCGAATCACACTACAAATAAGACAAAACTATAATGCTAAATTTAAAATGAATATAAATATATTACTAAAGCCTACCTGGGTCTTTTAGTCTGGTTTACCCAAACTCTGATCTGTCTTCTTTAGATTTAAATCTCTTTTGTTCGACACAAAATTACTTCTCTCTGATGTTAACGTGTGCAGTCCGTGCACTCAGTCCGGACTGGCTTCTTTAGCATTTTTGTCACGTGACCGCTATAGTGCCGGGATCCGAAAAGATTCGTTCTTTTAGCGAGTCCGGGTCCTTTCGGTCTTTTTTCTTTCCAGCTCATGCTGCATTGGTTAACATTACGGAGCGGCCATGAGCCGGAACCCGAAAAGATTAGGTCTTTTTGCGAGTCTCTCCGAAAGATTAGGTCTTTCAGCGAGTCCGGGTCATTTCGTTCTTTTGTCACGTGACCGCGCCACAAAGTTAGGCAAAGTCAGTATGCAAATATGCACGGGCAAGTGGCGAGAAAAAATGTAGCCAGCCTAAAATTAAAGAGTCTTTCATAAAATGCACACCGTATGAAAAAAATGTCCCAGCGCCATAAAGAAATCACATGTGCCATCTTGCATTACTGTTGTAAAGGCATGATCCCCGTGTATGCAGTCGAGAAGGGTAGCTTCCGAGACCTCGTCAAAGTGCTTGACCCGAGGAACGTTATGCCCAGTCGTAAGCACTTCAGTAATGTCGAGTTGCCTCGCTTATATAACGCATGCCGGGCCCAAGTAGAGAAGGATGTTTGCAGTGTGGTTCATTTTTTTTTTAAATAGTTTATTTTGATAATACTATTTAAATAACTATGATGTGGTTAAAAAAAATGTGAAGGCTACTGTAGCTCTACCTCCACCACATCTGTTGTCATTTGATACGTTTACATTGCTGCACTAAAATGTAGTTTTTCTCATTTGTGACAGTTCAGTTAAATGTCACTTCAAAATAAAGTTGCAAAAAAAAAGTATGCAATGATATTT
>SRMA01027327.1:342663-401772 GCA_007224835.1 Danionella cerebrum
GTTTTTGATTGTGGCGCATTGTCACACAAAACATCAGACTAAAAATTTGGATCTGTCCATATTGGTCTTAAGGGTTCTTATTAACACAGCATGCTAGTGATGTGTCGTTCAAGAACGATTCGTTCTTTTTGAACGAATCTTTAATGTGACTCCGTATGAACGAGTCGTGTTGGAGAGGGATTCGTTCATTGGCGCATGCGTATCATTCTTGTGGTTTTCCGAGCGTAACCCGTTCATCATCAATGACAGAAGACCGAAAAGACCCGAATGACTCGAAAGATGAACTAATCTTTTCTGTTTCCGGCTCATGCTGCATTAGTTAACATTATGGAGCGGCCATTAGCCGCGGAACCCGAAAAGATTAAGTCTTTTTGCGAGTCTCCGGGTCGTTTCGTTATTTTGTCATGTGACCGCGCCACAACGTTAGGCAAATTAAGAATGCAAATATTAGTTCATGATTAGTGAACAATTACTATTATTTTTATATTTATTAATGCTGCTGCTATTAACAGTTTTTGATGCTCAACACATAATGTGTTAATAAAGACTTTTATTACAAGGTTTTTGTGTTTGTTGTGTTTTAAGAGTATTTTAATCTTCATTGTACAACACCTTACATAGCCTAAGATTCATGAAGCATTTTTGAGTCACTTTATTTTTAGTTTATAATAAATTCCCTTCAAGTTGTCATGTAATTGAAAAGTAACTTGCCAATGATATGTAATAACTAAATATCTTTTATGCATTTGATTCTTGATTTATTAAGTTGATATATAATAAGTCAATCAATGTAAGGATCGTCAGTGTATTGTTTGTAGCATATGATGTTTCAGATATTATAAATACTTTATACACACTCTTGGATTGTTTATTTTTTTTAAATACAACCTTAAAAAGATAAATCAAAATATACTTATACAACAGAAGACATTTAAAGTGCAAAACAAGCTGTAAAGTTATACAAATAAGTTTTAAAATAAATAACACAAAAGAGCTATATAATAATAATGATAAATAAAAAATAAATTAGAATCAAAAGATACTAAATAACATTAACATATCAACACTAAAATCACAATGTAACAAACAAATTATTGGACATTTAGCAAATTATGAGCCGAAAAGAGAAAAGACCGAAACGACTCGGAGACTCGCAAAAAGACCTAATCTTTTCGGGTTCCGGCTCATGGCCACTCCGTAATGTTAACCAATGCAGCATGAGGCGGAAAGAGAAAAGACCGAAAGGACCCGGACTCGCTAAAAGAACGAATCTTTTCGGATCCCGGCACTATAGCGGTCACGTGACAAAAGTGCTAAAGAAGCCAGTCCGGACTGAGTGCACGGACTGCACACATTAACATCAGAGAGAAGTAATTTTGTGTCGAACAAAAGAGATTTAAATCTAAAGAAGACAGATCAGAGTTTGGGTAAACCAGACTAAAAGACCCAGGTAGGCTTTAGTAATATATTTATATTCATTTTAAATTTAGCATTATAGTTTTGTCTTATTTGTAGTGTGATTCGCGTTTGTGTATAAAACGCTAGTAGATGTGGAAGTACACTCAACATTTATTGATATTTTAGTAAAATGAACGAAATGACTCGAAAAAAGATCCGTTCATTTTACTGAACAAGACTCAAAGAACCGAATCCGTAAAATGATCCGAACTTCCCATCACTAATCAAAAGATATGTTAAAAAGTGGGTGTGGCTTAATTATTTTATGTTAAATCACAAGCAATGACTGGCTGGATAAGTGATTTGCTTCCTTAATGCTCGTATGACTTTCCAGTGTCAATCAATTACAGAATCTCTTTTACAATAGGATCTATGGGATTCATGCTCCATTCATTTCAATGGGCCATTGAAAGTCAATGAGACACCTTTGACCTACTTATATATAATAATCAGTTGCACCTGCTGCAAACGGCCAGTTTTTGAACAATGTCATATCTACTGGAGAGAATCTCACTACCATGCCTCAAACAATGTCAGAAGCAGAAGACCTGTAGCTCGAACGGGCTAGGAGGAGTAGCCGGTAGAATTTTTGTCGTAAGAAACGGAAGAAGAAGAAGACGTTTAAGTGCAATAACAATATGTTGGCTTGATAAGCCAACATAATGAAACTTTTTTTTCAATTTCTATAGACAAGGGACAAGGTTTGGAACAGCGTTGCTCTAACGAAAGCCCTAAACACTAGTCCATATGTGTCAAACTCAAGGCCCGCGGGCCAGCTGTGACCCGCCATGTAATCTAATGTGGCCCGCGAGAGCTTAAAAGTTTTGAGTGTCTAAAAAAAAATTCCCCACAATGCCTCTGTGTTAGCGGAGATTTCATTGTAAATGTAATGTTTATACTGTATATAATAGCATAGGCATTGTCTTTGTAGTAGTAATAGGTTTATTTGTGTTATATTGTACTGTTTTTTTTTTGTGTGTTCGGTCTGTGATTCTTCTTCCGCATTAGCACAAGTGCGTCTTTTCTTCCTTATTTCCTCGCATTCTTCCGCTGTTTTTGGCACACTAAACTGTTAGATTTCAGTACCAAAACACTTGTAAATAGTGAAAGAAGATGTTTATACCATCATCGCGAGCCCCTGTGAAACACAAACAGCATCAGCAGGGGGCGTGTCACCGTCTCAATCACAGTCATATGTAAATAAAAGTTTTTATACACAGGGTTTATTCCCAACAACAATGTTTCTCAATATACGTATAGTGTAAGTTTATATATTATAAAATATTGCTTTAAAACGGTTCTTGATTCCAACAACATATGGCTTCATTCATTTATTTTTATCTTTTGCTAAAGTCTTCAGCTGGACAGGAACTACTCTACATATATACAATACTCTACTGAAAAAACAAACCCGGACCTTTGTAACAACCTGTAAAATCGACACGGAAAGCCGTATTCAGACAAGACGTTTCGAGCTGATACACAATAGTTTGAGATTAATTTCTGTAATCTCACATATCTTGTTGCTGTACATTTCTTCTTCTTCTTCTTTTCCTTTCGGCTGTTTCCAGTTTAGGGGTCGCCACAGCGAATCATCCTTTTCCACCTAACTCTGTCCTCAGTATCCTCTACTCTTGCACCAACTACCTTCATGTCCTCTTTCAGCACATCCATATATCTCGTCTTTGGTCTTCCTCTTGACCTCTTGCCTGGCATCTCCATCTCCAGCATCCTTCTACCAGTATAACCACTATCCCTCCTCTGCACATGTCCAAACCATCTCAACCTGGCCTCTCTGACTTTGTCTCCAAAACAACCAACCTGAGCTGTCCCTCTGATGTGCTGGTTCCTAATCTTGTCTAATTGTTTATAAAGAGAAACTTGATGAAAATTCAAATCCTTTGTTTTTTTGAAAGTTTTATTTCCTCTGAAAAGAAAAATGGCAAAAAAAATGATACAAACACTATTTACTTGGGGTTCGGTTCATTCGACTAAGATGGACATTACTGTGTTATTTAAGGAAAGTGATATTTAATGTTCAGCAACAAATTATTTTTTATTTAGCTATAGTTTTATTAATCCCTGTTGTTTTCCTGTCCAACTGTGACATGGAGCAGTCTCACTGGTTAATCACTCAGGACTTAAGTAATTATTCCAAAACACACAATGTCCCTATATAATACTGATCCCCTAAATAGGTGGCTAGTCTGAAATTTCTTTTATGTATATAAGACATATTTTGGTATCACCCGCATTGGCAATCACACTTTTTCCTAATGTGTTCTTCAGCTTCATGGCTGGCAGCCTGGCATCAAGAACCCATACCGGGGAACTGTGGTCTGGCAGCTTCCTGAGAGTGTTGACATCACCGTCACACTGTTTAAGGTGTGTAAAACATTTGAACGCAGATTTTTCAGTAACGTTTTCACTCTTCAGTCTTTGTACAGTTTACTCTTAATGGAAGCAGATATCATTTGCTTCTGCAAATATCAACAGGAAATGGATATCTGTAACATTGTCTTTTAGAAGCATAAAGATTGCATCAGTATTTCTTAATATAAAAAATAATATATTCCCAAAAACATTCTATACTTCTATAATTCTTTGTTTTCTATCATCTATGACAGTTTTTTATATGAACTTTCCCTGTAGGATCCAAATGCTGATGAATTTGAGGACAAAGACTGGACGTTTATCATAGAGAATGTGAGTTTTTTTTACAGATGCTTTATTCAAAGTATAATGCATGCTTGCAACAAATGTTTTTCCTCATTTTCAAAATGGTAAAAACAGTGTGTGAGCAAACCTCTGAGTATAGCTTGCTTTATGAATCGTAGCTCTCCAGCAAATGCCCAATGCAATGTTTTCGACCTTGTACAAACCTCTTGGAACTATGTACAGTCAATGCAAAGAAGCTCATGAATATTGAGTCTATAATGGTGTTGAATTTAAAGTGGCTGCTTTTGAATGGCTGTGCAAGAATGTAATTTAGTTTTACACAAAGTTTACACACAGCTTAACCCTCCTTTGTGGACTCTGGCTGAACCATCCATCCATCAGCTTTATCCAAGGGTCAAAGACCTGCTTCTCTAAAATTTACACAAGAGCTCCTCTTGGATGGATATTTCAGATATCTAAAAGAGATTCCTGAGCCACCTCAACTGGCTTTTCTCGATATGATGGAAAAGCATCTCTCCTCTGAGTTTCTTCAGCATGGGGGAGTAAAAAAGAACAGATGAACAATGGTGAGAGCAGGATTGCAGATTGATTGATGTCAAGAGCTTTGCCTTTCGACTCAGTTCTCGACAGACTGCATTCCTGCAGATGATGCATTAAAAGACTGAAGATCATATCATTTACTTCCTTTTCCAGTGTCACCCTGTAACCATTAAAGTGAATATACAAAAGCATAAATTATGTCCGGAATACGAAAGAGGAATGTGCATCTATTGACAGTATTCTGTTGCATAAAGAGCATGTCTAGAGTGATTGAATTTGAAGAAGTTTAGTGCAGTCTGACCCTGTCTCATTTAAACATTCACAGGAAACAAAGGGTCACCGCAAAATTTTAGCATCGGTGGACGTAAACATGAAGAAGTATGCAAGTGCAACCCCGGCTCAGTTTGACCTGACGCTTTCACTTAAGCCCCTCTCGGTGAAAGTGCTGGATGCTACACTCAAACTCACCCTTTCCTGTGTCTTCCTGAAAGAGGGCAAAGCAACGTGAGTTTCACTCATTCACTTTGAACCGAATCTGGGTTAGAAGTAGTGCTTTAACAACTAATCAACAAAAACGATAAGGAAATTCGATCAATGCAGTTATCGATTAGTTATGACTGCTCTTGTCACTGAGAAGCGTGACCACAAGATGCAGAAATACACAAAGATACACGCTGATACACAGCCGCTCATGCAATAGAGGTCTGTAGGAAATAGGAAAAAAGGGTGCATCTCATGTTTTCCAAAGTGGGAGCATTTTACATAAAATGGCAGTTTCCCATTGCATGCGTGTTACGTGTTTGTCGTTTGCATTCGGTCTACGGATCGCCGGAGCTCACAGCCCAGTTGCTTTGGGCACAGAATATTGGCAACAATGTTATTCTTTGTTGTAAGTTGAACTATATATCTTTCTTTTTTCTTTTCTTTACTGTTAACAAGGATACAATGTTATGCAGAGGTGTACCAATGTTACAGACAAATGCAATTATCTTTAGTCGTGGGGGGAGGGGAGCGCGAGTTGTTTTCGTTTTGCTAAGGGGGTGGGGGGCATTACAGAAAATAATAAAGAAGCACTGTCTTATAGCCATGTGGATCACCCGCTAACCTGCTTCAGATCTTTAACCTAGAAGAATGAAGTTAACTACAGAAGACCTCTATGGCTAAACCCAACAGTGTCACATAAACCCAGAGTTTCACGTCTGCACTCACTGGGTCAGTCTGGTTGTTTCCCTATCGTAACCCTGAATCCCCTAATCCATCCCACTTCTCCTTCTGGCTTTTGCCAGAGCATATTTTGGGAGGCTATGATGTAACGTAGCTGTCGCGATTTTTTTTGGGGGGGCGGGGGGGGTCTACTCAGATGTATTCCAGCAGTAAGATAGGTCATGCGTTCATACAATCTCGAACTCAGGGCAACTCCTGAAGGACAGTTTGCTGAAACATTTTTGGGGGGAGGTAATCTGGAGGTGGCACCTCCATTCATTCCAGACCAGCTTCACCACACCTGCCTTCCTCCCCTTCACCTCTAGTTGAAGGGTGGGGGACTACTCAGTAATCAGCTAGGCCGTATGGTCATATCCGCCACTCACGCTCTCGAAATAAGTCCTTATGATCGAACTCCTGAAAGTAAACTTTTAACAGGTAAAAGCACTCAAAGTACTTGCGTTCAGCACTGACGGCTTCTGTGAGTCGATCCCATGCTTTGTCCTCAAAAGTAGAACATCAAATTAAGCCTTCTTTTTTTTTAATCCAATTAATACATTAATAAAGAAAAATTAGTAGTTGCAGCACTTGTCCGAAGTGACCCGTTTGCGCAAAAGAGAACACGATTTCACCCAATCACTCCTGTAAACGCGGACAAGAATGAAGTTCTAGATGTGTGTGTATGTGGATTTGATGAATTTAATGTCTGGAAAACTTTAAAACTTTCAATACAGAAGGACAGTCATCTCCTGCGACCAATACCTGTGAGCAGCGTGTAACAGTTGGGCTCTGCTGGCCACAACAACTGTGTAATATTAGGTGTTTTGTTAATGATAGGCTGGAGTAAAATCTACCAGCCAGAAATGTTCTCTTCTTCATCTTTATGCTGTTCTTTATTCAGTGATGAAGACATGCAGAGTCTGGCCAGTCTGTTGAGTTTGAAGATGTCTGACATTGGAAACCTGGATGACTTCAATGACAGTGATGAGGAGGAAGACAAAAGGCTGAGTGCAGCGGTGAAAAATGCCACAGCAGTAATAGGTAACACAGGCATACCTGCGGTCATATGTACACAGCCTTATCAGATGTTCAGAAACAAGTTTAGAAACTGGCATTTCCTGTTCTGAAAGCTGTATTTGCAGCTCTTTCGAGGTTTTAGGGAAACTGAATATGAAACCAGGTCACTTCATTGTTGTCTGGTGCTTGTTTTTGGTTTTATCAGAGATGTATTTCGAAGAGTCGACTGAAGGGAACGTCTGAGAGTGTGCCTCCATTTTATAAGGCCAATGATGCACAAAATTATTGTGCAGCTGTAGGTGATTAGCAATCATTTGGGTATTTAAGCCCAATGAAAGCGACACTCTTTATGTGTTTACCTCTGAGTGAACTGATATCACAAACTCTAAAGGTGATAACTACTAGAAGCTTCATGAGCCCCAGATACGGTACGGTTTCCGTATTTTTATTTTCAACTTTGCCTCTCTGAGATTTATCTCGTCAAATGATGGTCACAAGAATGTCACAATGATTGTTTTTGGACTTTGGACTATAGGAGGTCCTATTTCAAGAAAGAGGAAGCTGGTGAGTTTTCTAATTGTTCTGCTGCTAACAATTAAATGGGTCGACTGACGTCAGGCGATCCCTGGCACTATCCCCTTCGTTTTCATTGCATCCCATCTGGTCAAGTAGTGCTCCAGCATTGCTCAATACCTCGTATGCTCTCCCTTGCAGCATCAAAGGAGTCGCAATCTTTGTATTCTCACAGAAAGGGCATGTTCTCTGTATTCAGAGCTACCTCCCTCTGGGGTTGTTCGAGATGGAGCCTGAAGTTTTCGTGGTTAGGTGTTCATGCCCTCTGATAGGGCGCCTTTGCGGATTAATGACTGGTTTCTGGGACAGCGTCAGCACAATGTTCCCTGTGTATCTCCAGTACCTTTCTACCCTGAGGTACATGACAAGCTCACGAAACACCTTGGTCTATCATGCCAAGGTCTTCCCTGACGTGCACCAAGGGGGTGGCAGCCAACAGTCTTTAAAAGACTTACGTACGCAACTGACTTTGCCCTTCGGGTGACCAGGCCTACCAGTACCAGTTCCTACCCCTCAGTCCTTCCCTCTCCCCTTACACATTTGCGAAGGTCGATAGGGAGGCATTGCTCTCGCATTGCTCTAGAGGGCTGGTTTACGGATCCAGGAGTTCCTTGTCGGCTGGATTTTAGGAAAGACCAAGACCAGCTTATTGATTACAGGGACAAGGTACTTCGGCACATGGACCATCTGGTTTTAAAGGTCAACTCCTAGAACACATGGGTGCCCAGGTCTGGCTGGTCAATCCTGACGAGTGAAAAACTTTTCAGAGGCTCCTGGGGCATATAGCAGTCATTTCCGCTCTCATGCTCCTGCATGTGAGACCACTCCAGCTATGGCTATGTTCTCGGGTTCCGAATTGGGCATTGCATCGAGGAGATCTTTGGCTGACTCTGACAGATCGTTGCCTCCTCCACCTGTGAATCTGGAGATCCGTGGCCTTCCTTCATTCAGGTGTTCCCCTTCAGTCAAGTGAAGAGAGTAGAAAGCACATATCAAATAAAGTTAGCTGTGTTTTCTTTCTTTTTTGCTACTTCTGTTCTTCTCTTTCTTCAGCTCCTCCTCAGAGAGTTTATGATAAAGCCTGGAGACCTGCTGTTGATGCAGGTCCCTCTAACACAGGTAGTCAATTAACTGCTAACCATTTCTTTCACTTTATGTTTCTTCCTGTAGATTGTATACTGCTCGGATTGTGTGATAAGCTTGTTTCAACATAGTTGAAGTCATAATTTGCATGACCTCTAGACTCCGGCTCGGGTCTCAGTGAGCCGTTTATATTGCCTCAAGAGACAAGTGGATGAAGCAGTGAAGGCTTGTTTCTGGAAATTACCTTTAGCATGAATGTTTATGCCATGGTCTGTGAGAATACTGGATTCTGTTGGCAGGTGCTGATTAAATTTATATAACTGCTCAGGATGTGTAAAATCAATCCACCAATACCCTTCCAATAGTAACTCAAGGCATTAGAGCATGACGGCAGCAGTAAACTTTTCCAAAATCCCTGACCAGGATTATTTGATCATTTTCATAGACACATATCATCATTTATTATGCAAAAGCCTGATTTGTGCAGCACATTTGATAGTCTCTCTCTAAAGCAGGACTGAGAGACAATAATTAGAAAAATTGAAGTGGCGTGGAGTTAAAAAAAATCTATGATAAAGTTTGTCACTTTAACCCCCGAAGCGGTTATTGTCCAAAAATTGGTGTGAATCTTACTAAGATAAACTTTTGTTTGTTAACTGGTGAGAGAACTGCCGCTATCATAATTTCAGCCATGTATTCAGCTCAGATATTATTAATAGTTTTTTTTGTTTACGTTAGCAAGTGAACATGGCATAAACGGGATATAATGAACTTAATGCCATGATTTCTACTGTATTAAACACACTTGGCGGAGTAGTTCTTTGGTCTTTGCCTCGATCAGTTCATTTGAATAATCTTGGGTCAGGTTCAGGCTCAAAAAAAGGACAGTAAATAGGCTCAGGTTCGGGACAGGCTAAATTCTCTTAGGCTCGGGCAGAGCCGGGTCAACTTTTTTGGCCGATTACAGCTGCAGAGTACAGTATGTTCTGCAGTCCAGGATAAAATTGTCTCTTTCTGATAAACTGGTGCCGACTATCAACAGAAAAAGTGATACCACTTCGACATTAATGTCTGCGTTCCTCCTTCAGGGAATGGGGGTTACTAAAGTAACCTAGACGTTTGGCTTGTCCATTAATGCCGCCCCATCGTGCCCAAGTCCTGACAGAAAAATTAATTGGATTCCATTCATTAAAAGCGCTTCCAGAGAAGTTTATGCACTCTTTTCCTTATCGAAAAAAAGGTTATACTACTCAGTTGTGCACATACATTTTTTATGCATATTTTCAAAAATCATGTGCATCTTGCTGTTTACTTCCAGGGGTTTTTTATGTGCTATTCCAAAATGTGCAATGAATGATGCAAAGGCAGCTAATGACAGCATGATACTCTAGAAATAACAAGTTCTAGGATAAAGTAAAAATACAAGTATAAAAATATTCAAATAAACAAATGAAAGTTAAAAAAAAAAGAAATAAGTCACCTAAAGTAATTTGTTTCCTCCCTCACTTTGCAGGGGTTGACTAGTGTCTTGGCTTGTTTTGTTTGTGTGAGGAAGTGAGTGATGTTGATTGCTCAACTAATTCATTCCCATGACCTCTGCATACCAATGGTCACATGTTTGTAAGTGAATCTAACATCTGCATCTCCTCTGGATTTCATTTCTTGTTGTCTTCCTGTATCATTTATTATTTGCTCATTTCTGTCCCTATTTGTCTCATTTAATTTGTCATCAACCACATCATGTAACAAAGCTCTATGTTTTTTAACTTTCTCTCCATGATCATCTCGCTCAGCTCCTCCTGAACCAGAAGGGATGAGCTGTTCCTTCGTTGTGCCTAATGTTCCCCTCCAGTACCACCCCCTGTCTCTCGGCTACTCTGCCCCTCTTCCTCTCTCCACTTCCTGTTTTCAACCCTTGCGGGGTGCCAGCAGTGTCTCACAGACACGTCCATCTCTATATGCCTTCACTTTACCTGCCTTCACCCGTGCTCATCCACCCGCCCTTCCTAAAATCTTCCATCCTCTCACTGGCTCAGGTACAAACTGACTCTTATCTCTCAGGGTGCAACATACATACAGTCCATTGTTTTCTTACAGCCATACATTAGTGCTGTGCAACATGGACCAAATAATCATATTGCGATTTTTGACTCCTCAAACATCAATGAACACCTCATCCATTTCATTTAACCTCTTAAACCCGAGAGTCCCCGGTACCGTTACATTTTCACTCATAGCTCACTAACCCTGAGAATAACCCACACATATTAAATACTGTTGTGTTCAGCGGAAACTCCTCTAAAAACGTGTCTAATTCAATTTCATATCCGTGAACCATAGCTCGAACGCCATGCAAATAAACAACAACATGTCCGGAGTATAATTCATGACCACGTTTTTGTTTATGTGCGATATGTATCCACAATATAAACGGAAACACCAAAACCATGGCATCAAATGAAAGCTAACAACCAGCTGAATCCAGCGATATGCAACTCATTACATTGCATGAAGTCTTTTAGAGCAGGGAGCGAAAGTTCCACGAAAAAAGCCAGCGAAAACCAAGCAAGCATGTAAATCTTGACTTACCTTTGCCGTTTTTTCAACAAAAGTTATTTCCATAGCGATAAAAGTCCGTTTGTTGTTATGTCCGGTCGATAGCTTCGCGGAAACTCCATTTTGGGTCTTTTCCGTAGCTCTCCGCTCGCATAACATCACCAAATATGGAAACACTCGCCGTGCATAAAAGCAGTCCTCTCCACGCTCCGTGTCCTGTTATTCGTCAGGGATCCTGTCCGTCTCAAAATGGTGGATATCTTTGGATTCTACAGATTCAAAGCTTTACAACGAGGTATAGAGCTCCCGGATTGGACAGACGATCGAGGGGTGGGCACACGGGGAAGTTACAAGGCTGGAAGCGGTATAAATAGGTGCTTACGCATGGCGCATGGAGACAGCGCAAAGGGTCGTCAACCCTCCTTTTACAGCGTTTCTTTAGGAGTTTTTTTTTGCTGAAATCATGTCCCGTAAGCAAGAAAAGAAGACTATGAACGTAGCGGAAGCTTTGGACAAGATTTTTTCCATATTTCAATTATTGTGCCAAACTGTGCCAACATGGATTACGCCTGAACTTTGTTCAATCAAAACCTTTACAGAATATTAGTTTCTTGTAGTATGGACACCAAACTTGCTACAGATGTCCTTGACATGTAGTGGTTACAATTGATTGTGTTTATTTGCTTCGTTACAAGTAAAATAAGGAGATATTGGAGGAAACATGTAGTTTTTTTTTTTGGGCTGAGTTCATTTTTTGGCCAGTTCAACATTTACTCTTACCCAGTGTTCTTGACTGTCAAATTAACTCATCCACACCACTCCCCAAGAACCTATCTTCATTTTGATACCAAGATTTGCAGTTTAGGCCTTGTAAAAGCTGAGAAATGCCTTATAAAGTGAAGGTGTAGGATTTTCGGAAAATAGGCCTTAGGGCTTAAGAGGGTAATTTATAATTGTAACAATATTAAGAGTTTAAAAGACTATGCTTTAGCTGCCCAGACTGAATACCATGAGCATTCATCACCGTGAGCGTTTTATTAATTTCTTTTAAACAATCAGTCTAAAACAGGTTATTCAAACTGGTTTGTGCATTGATGTCATACAAAACTTACTGGAGAATTTTCGTACAATAAAAATTCACTGCTTTGGTGTTGGCCAACATATGGCTATTTGTCTTTTGATTAAGACAAAAATAATCTTAACATATCTCCTCTAAACCACTCGAGCGATGTCATCAAAGATGTCGTTATCTGATTCGGGCTGGTACATCTTTTCATACTGGTACCACTACTGGAATTGTGGGAAATCACTGAGGATTTTGGGAAATTTTCGATTGACTTTGAATGGGGTCAGCCTTTGTAACAATGTAACTCAAACTGAGAACCTCATAGAAACCTCAAGAAAGAACATACCAAGATCTGTGCAAAAAGTATTTGAACCCTATGCTCTAGAAGGGGTCAAACATTTCTTAATGTCTTATAACGGCCATAAATAAATGGGAACTATTTTTAAGATGAAATATCATAGAGAAATGGGGGGTGTTTATGCTAATCATAGTAACAAATTAAATGTTTAATGACATCACTGACTGCTCCCTAGCAACCCGACTGTTTACCCTTGCAACAAAATTCTATCTATTCTATGCAACCGAACTCTATCTCAGCTTTGGTAAATGATTAAGAGACTGGGGTTGAATTATAGAACTTACAAATGGACAAAGGGAATTTTATATTACGTCCTCTAAATACAGGGCCAGCCCTAACCAATTTGGGACATTTAGCAAGATTTCATCGCCCCCCTCGCATTGCAGTATGCACTTTCATGCAATTTCATTTCTGTTTCTAGGCTTTACATATCTTAGTTTAGGCTATATTAATATTGTTATTATTATTATTATTATTTCTATTTCTGGTAAATTTGCCTATACTGCTATACTGCCTTTGTCGCGGTCTGGCCCTGCCTACATAGAAACCTGACTGTTTACCATAGCAACCATTTTGGCATATCACTCAGCTAAGGAAAATCACACAGTCATTGGATTGGTTTTATATTACT
This sequence comes from Danionella cerebrum, assembly GCA_007224835.1. Lineage (NCBI taxonomy): Eukaryota > Metazoa > Chordata > Actinopteri > Cypriniformes > Danionidae > Danionella > Danionella cerebrum. Next base: position 355,828 of record SRMA01027327.1, read on the forward strand.
CATATTGGCATAGGGAACTTTGTATAACATCACTGACTCCTCCAGAACAACCTCAAATTCTAATTTGGCAAACGATTCATTTTGCTAATAAAAATACTTTTAAACAGCAAAACTTTTGAAACTTTTTACAAACCAACTTTTGCCATCTATTTCACTTTAAAGCTGCAGTCACAGGAAGCATCCTTGAAATCCCCACGGTAACCGCTTCAGACCACAGTGAATTTGGTCACTAAACTACCTCTATATTTAACTCTTGACTTCAGCCATTCTCACTCTCTGTCTCTGTCACTGACACTTTATTTATCTCTCTGAGTAAGTAACTTTCACCCCATTTTTCCTTTCACCTCTCACTATGCTTTTCTCATCTCTCTTTTCTTTAAGTTGCCGTTTCTGTCACTCAAAGGCCGACTGGAGGTTTTTCTAACTCTGAGTTTGTGGAGAGCAGTCGCTCTATTGAGGCTGGAGTTGTTCCTCAATCACACTCTTACCCTTTTCTTCCTGGGATTAGCACACCTCCCACTGTATCTTCATCCTCTTCATCTCCACAGCAGACCACCTTACCTGATGTATCCCAAGCAGGTAATCCAAAGTAAACTCCAAAAGTATAAGCTCCAAAGTAATTCTGCAAGTAACTATTAACATTATTTCAAATCTACATGAAATAAAGAGATAGATTTAATCCTTTAATTAATTGAAGATGAGTGTATGCTCAACTAAAGTGGAACTGACTAGTCGCCTGTTAATGCATCATTGTAAAGAATAAAATTAATTTTTTTTGTGGGGGGGGGGCTTATTTTGGTTTAAATGTAACTTCCTTTCTATCTGTTTCCTTCATTTTCTTTTCTATATTAGCCGCCTTTCCATCTACACGCAGCAATATTTGGAGACCACACAGCTTTCCCTCTTCATCCTCCTCTCCTTCTGCTGTTGACTCCTCCTCTTTTGAATATGGCCACACCCCTCCTGATTTTGTGAATGCACCACAGCCATCTAAAATCTATCGTGCCTCTTTAGCTGAACCGGGAACTGCTCTCACAAAACCCACGAGCCTGCCCTCTGCCACTGAAACAGGTACATCGGGCACATATGTGTCAGTTTCGATGTATTGTTGCTGTTTTGCACGTATCGGTGAATCACGAATCACTCAAGCTCGGCCCTAAATTTAGAAGAGCTAAACTTCTTGAGAAGCCTGTGTCTCACGTTTCACTAGAAAGACTCTCAGAAAAAAAAATATAAATGGCATTACAATTAAAGGACCTAACGGAGCAGTAGTGTACATTATATGTTACTGTACATTCATTAATACATAAAAGGCCTCTGCGTACTATTTTGAAGTTATTAATGCACTACTGAAATCAGGTACACAGCTGTTCCTCACAGCAACTGAGGGGTCTGTGATTGGTTGATTACAGCAAAGTGTGAAATTCCGACATTCTGTGGAACTCCGGAGCAATAAAGTTTAGCTGTTCAAATGGGCTGTTGCATGAAGTTATGTGATAGAACAACAAGCTTAACCCTAGAGTTCTCTGCACAATCCGGTGCGTTTGCCACTCACACCGGCTGTTTTGAATTAAGTAGGAATGATGTGACCTACCTACAGTAAAATTTCAAATATAATCTGTAGGTTTCAAAACGGTTATTAGTTGGGCTTTAAATGAACATTACAAGAGTTATGAAACATAATTTGCAGGGTAATTCAATATAAAATATAATCTATCCGTTTCATTTTACGGATTCCTAATCTGTTCAGTCAGTGCCATCTAATGGTGAAAAGAAGGGATAACCGTTGGAAGTACAAGACCTGTGAGATGACTTTTGTTTTCTGCCTCAAGTTCTGCCACAAAAAGCACATTAGCACAAAAAAGTGCTTGGAGCAGTGTATAAGGTTTAGTTCACCTGGATTTTGATAAAATTTTCACATTGATTTGACCTTGTCTTTGCTCTAGAGATTTACAAATGTTTATTTTGTCAACATATCAGATTGTATTTTTTTTGTACAAGTTTGTTTAATGATTTTGTACAAATTTTGTGTAATGTAATGAAAACATTCATTCATTCATTCATTTTCCAACCCGCCTTTTCTTTTTTGAGAGGCAGGGGTACACCCTGGACAAGTTCATCACACACTCAACATTCACTCACATATTTACAGCTACGGGGAATTTAGATTATTATAGATTAAACGAGCCTCGAACTGACAACCTTCTAACTGAAAGGCCACAATCCTTCCCATTGTGCGACCGTGGCCCCGTAATTTGTACAAAAAGATATTTTGCACAAATTTGTACACAAAAAAAAATGCAATCAAGCATTGCCACAAAAATGTTTTAAAAATAATTTATAAGAGCAAAAAAAAAAAAAAAGGTTAAAAACAGCCCCGGACTTCCAAGGGTTAAGTGAGTGTTCGGTTTCTTTCTTGAGTTTTAATTTCTTGGAACCCAATTTGCTGTTGTGCTTCCTTTTTTTTCAAACAAGGTGGGAGTGGGATTGATGCATGGATGCATGTGGTGTATTGTTTCTGCATTCTCTAACTGTAGCTCATCTATTGGCACTTTTCCCTGCATACTACAGGACATTTTATTTCAGTGGTATTACCAGTATGTTTGTTATAACCAGTAGTTTTGTGCTGCCACTGTCATGATCACGCTAAATCTGGCTGTGAAGTCCTCCTTGTTTGACCAAGGTTGAGTAGATATTTATGATGGCAATATTATGATATTCATCTTTTGCTACGGACAGCAAATTCTAAACGTTTCGCCTCGTAGACTGTTTGAGCTACAGCCACCAGACTTTATCTAGATATTCAAACTGGTGTGACTCGAGTTGCTATATCTTTTCTGACTAGTTTGACTAAATTAATTCTTTGAATTCTCTGAGAAATGTTCCTTTGAGTAAAACTTCGTAAAGCTGTAAATCAAATTTAGAACCCCATAGAAACTACAAACAAACCACACTTGTGGATGTTCTCAGTCTGTCCTCAAACAAAGCAACCACTGTGCAAAGTATGAGAAGGCTTTAGAAGGGGTGAAATATTCACCAATGACTTATAATGGCCATTGAAAATAAATGGGAAACGGCAACTAAAATATAGACAGCTAGAGCCCTGCATGGCCTTCACATTTAGGCTCTAGTCTGGTCCTGGCCAGAGACGATCAGGCCCGAGCCCGACCCAGGCCTGACAAGATTATCAGAATTCTTGACCAACTCCGATTTTTTTTTTAATCCTAATAGACATTTTATAGTGATAAAAATCGTTCAGCGAAGTTTTGGTGGCTAAATTATATTTTGTTTTTCTTTCTTTATTAATTCTTAAAAATGTTTGGAGCACGTTTTGTTTGATAAATTAAAGTTTTTGTTTGTTTTTGAAGATGAAAGAGCAGCTAGCGGTCGATGGGGAGCTGACTAAGTTTAATCAACTTAAACCTCTCGAATCAAAACTCGGCCTCTGGGGTCTCTGGGGTCTCTGGGCTCCTACCGAACCCCTGCACTCGGAGCCATTCCTCGGACAGCTCGCCTGGTACGCTTTATCTCCACCAAGTCTGCTTGCGTAACCATGGCCAATTCTCTTTGAATGTACTCTCGTGAAATGTTTATTATCAAAAAGATAAGACATGACAAGAAAACGTATAAAATCTTCTTATCTTTTATTATTAAAAGGCAGTTTTAATAAAGTGATTGTGGAAAAACATAAGAAAATCTCAACAAACACTAATAATAATAATGATGATAACATAAATTATAATACCAAGCAGATATAGCGGCCGACAGCTGACTATTTGACCAATTTAGCTTCTCAAATCGAAAATTGGGTTGCTTGCAATAAAACCCAAAGATTAAAAAAAATATAATAACAATAAAAATAAAAATAATAAAAACAAACACATCAGTGTTTTAGTTCAGTTTCATTTTTTGTATTTATTATTTCTTTTATTATATATTTTTAAAGTGCACCATGTAAACGATTTAAACAAGTGTAACCTCTAAACAAATATAAAGACTAAGAATAACAGCCTTTCTTACCGTAGCCAACAGTTAGCATACAATGAACAGTTTAATAAAGAATATAACAATTCCAAAAAGAAAATGAGACAGCCTCCTAAAACGGGTAAACCCCGGCTGAACCATCATAACCAGTCAGCTCGTTATTTAATGTTGTCACTAGTTCAAAAACAGACCAGGAGTTTGCCTTTCCTTTTGTGTGTTTTCTGAGTTTTAAATTCACCATTGGTGATTCTGGCCTGGCCCGAGGGGCATTAATAAGTCGGGGCCCGTCAGGCTTTGGCCGAAATGCAGGGCTCTACTGACCGCTCCCTAGCAACCAAACTGTTTATTCTAGCAACCAAATATTCTAATCTCAGCTATGGTAAATGATAGAGCTTGGATTATAGAACTTATACACAAAAGGAACATTATATCATGTCACTGATCCCTACCTAGCAACCAGACTTAATACAATGGCAATTATTTTGGCATATCACTATTTCAGCTAGGGAATTGCTTATCACCAAAAATTCAACCTTGGCAACCAATCCATTTTGCTCATAAAAATACGTACACGGAAATTGTGCTCTGCATTTAACCCATCCAAGTGCACACACTCACACTGCAGTGAACAAACACACCGGGAGCAGTGGGCAGCCATGGCCTCTTGATCTCCAGTCAATCACCTTATCCACTAGGCCACGACTGTCACTGTGGATAAGTGGATAATTTTCAAGTTGATTCATCTTGTTCATTTTGTTGTTTGTCAAAGCTTCTCTCAATAAGTGACTCTGTTGCTGTTCAAAATGAACACACTGGAGTGACAGCCATGGTTCGCTAACAGAAATGTTCTATAAACAAATATTAGCCTCCAACAAAAACAATCAAAGCATACCGTATCGTACCACGCAATGGATAAGTGCCATAACTAACTGTTTGTCTGCAAGCCCCATAAAGCTCGGGGGCTTTAGGCAGTTTCCTGGTTTGTTGAGACAACTCTAGGACTGTGACAATAGATTTGCATTTTTCTTTGAAAAACCTCAGTATGCAACATTTGTAGATCTATCTGAACCTTTTCTAACCTTGGTTTAACTTTTACCCATATCTCCAGCATCTTGGCAGAAAGAGTGGAGGCCTCCAAAGTTGCAGCCAGCTCTGTGCCCTGCTCCCTTCACCCAGCTGCCGCATCCAGTTCCCGTCCCCACATCCCTTCCTGAGCAAACCCTTCCCCCCTTTCCAACATCCTCTTCATCCCAGGCTCTGAAGTCTTCCACTGTTTCTCCAAAACGTTGTGTAACATCTGTCAGTGCGACTCCTTCATCAAAGTCTGTCTCCACTGCAGTCTCCCAAACGCTGTCAGCTGCCATCCTCACTCCTCCTTCACCAGCTTCTCCCTCCATTGAATCAACTACTTCTCCCAGTTTTTCCACTGTTTCCATCCTCAACACATCTTCTCACCTCTCTGTTTCTGATACTCCCCTGTCAACTGTTGGTGGTCCTGTGGTCTCTGATGCAGGTATAGAGAAAACTCGCTAGATAGGTGTTATAAACTAGTTTGTGTGCAACTAAAGGCCTCTACACACCTATCCGAATTTTCGATCCAAAGTCTTGTATGACAACAGGTCTTGATGGTAAACCATGGATGCCACCAGGACATCACACATCTGTAACTCAGCGCTCTGTCAGGGACGGTGGTAAGCCAGGTAGGCGAGCACGTGTTCTTGGTAGTGCGCTGATGAGTAGTCCGGGGTGTCTTCACCCCGTTTGTCCATTCACACATGGGTTTGTGGACCAGAGGTGTGGAATCTCGCTGTGCTGGTGCATCCGCCATGCTCCGGGCTAAATGGATCCTGTCATCGACACCTTGTACGAATATGGTTACAGAGTGCATATTTTGAACCTTAAACACCATATTCAGACAGGGAGCGTCATTGCAACAATATTTCCTCAACCCAGACAAAGAGCACCCTGCTGGGAGGCCATCGAAAGATTAGTGTGAACTTCCATTTGGATCGGTGTGTAAAGGTCCTAAAGTCCAATTTATACGTCCCGATCATGGTTTCACACAACCTACACGCAGAACCTGTCTGTAGCCTGCCTGCAATATCATTTCATAAACAATAGAGAACATGTTTCACTGTGTGTACGCTCGCTTTGTGACATCTTTGCTTGTGTTTCCTGTCATTGCTTTTATACAGTATATGCCATCTGGCAATCTGGTGAAAGAACTGTCATACAGATTTTATTTCTGCATGTCTTGGATCAATCGCGTAGTGATTCGTGATAGGTGTTTGTTGTGCTCCTGGCAGAGATGCTTAGATATGTATGACGCAAGTATATCTCACATGGCCGGTGGATTGAAGTCTATGCAGAGGCAACAGTTTAGGTCTTGCGAAAGCTTGACGCTGAAGTATAAATTGGAACGTCTGACTGATAAAAATAGTAGAGCGCATACTTTTTGTACTCTCAAGCAGAGTTGTTTAATGCTGCTCAGTGGCATGGTTGTCAGTGAGCAGGACACATAAGAGCTACACACTTGTGGTGCTTGCCCACACCACTCCCTTTTCTCTATCCACAATGTTTCTCCTTCTATACTGTTCTATTAAAATAAAGGCAAAAACTGCATGAGAAAATATGCATATTTCAAAACAAAGAGATGATGCCTAAAATAGCCTCCATATTGCTTTCATTTGGTCCATTCCTCTGCCTCGTCTTTATCTGTGCCTCTCTGCGTTCAGGCCGAAGGTTTCAAGCATTTCTTCACCTATTGAGTTCTGCTTTAGATTATGGGGTAATAGCACGCTGTTAGAAGGCCAAAAATTCCAGCGTGATTCTTGCATCCTAACAATAAATCTGCAATGACAGGGTGCCTTATGCTCCCTGGAGCTTAACATGTTACAAATTGGTTCTTCTTTACCCAATGCAAACTCGATTAATAAAATAGCAAAATGTACATATATTAAATTAAATATTTGATATACATTGGGACATGGAAGTGCACCATTTGATCTACCAATTGTAAGTTAAGGTAAGGCAACTGTGTAAGGTACATTTCATACACACTGGTAATGCTTCAAAACATGATCCACGAAAACCATGAGCGAAAGCAGGACACCACACCTCTGAGTGTGGCCAGTGAAAAAGAGTTTCACACTGACATATCGGATTGGTTTTTCACTAGGAGAACGACCAATGAAAGCTGGCTCTTGTAATGACGTGAGAAGAAGGTAAAAGAGGCACTCAGAGGCGCTCATTCCACATTTTCACAGGAAACTAGAAAGATATAGAGTGCCACAAATCCTCTCTTTTCAAAATATTTGTCAATCAGCCACCAACAGTATAAATCTATGAAGGGAGCTGCAAATCTGTGTTGCTCAGTGATATCCGCAAGGAGTAGGCTAAAATCCCTTCTGCAGTCTCAACCTAGTTTAGAACTTATGGAAATGTATGAACTCTGCAATTATTACTATAACAAATAGTTATATGTCTCCATTTTATAAAATACTTATTTTATTCCATAATAATTTAATTGTCATAGAGTGGAGTGTCATAAAATTGTAGCGATTGTGACACTATGTTGTGTTTTTACCCTGCAGAGAAGCACAGGCAGCTAAGTGTATTGACAGAGGAGGAAATCTCTCAAACAGAGTTGGCAGGTGAGCACTTCAAATCTTCCAAAACTAACCCCTTATTGTTTGTATTTCTTGTAAAATCCTCCTGTGTTCTGCAGATGAAGATTTTGCTTCGTGTCCAAAAGCCATTGCTGGTTCTCAAAACTATTTACCTCAACCACACAGAGAAGGGGTTCCCAATTCAGCCAGCCTAAGACCCAACAGTATTGCGGACAAGCAACGGCCTGTTTTTGGACTTGAGGTTGTGAGACCCGCAAGAAGGTGAGTCAGATATCGATAAGTCAAATGTTATGATGTTATTATAAATTAATGCTTCTAAAAAAATCTTTTTTTAATCTAATTCTTTAAATAAATCTATTTATTTATCTGCTATAAAGTAACAGTTATATGAGCTTTAATTTTTCATGAATTATTAAAATTACATTTTTAATGTAATAACATTTTTTATGACTGTAAAGCCTTAGCTTCTATATATATATCTATATATATCAAGGTCTATTTTGATTCGTGTCTTAGTGTGTGATAACCTCCACTCGCTAGAGGGCAGCACAAACATAAAAACAGCATGTAAAGATTTAAAGCAGGGGTAACTGATATAGAATAGTTCCAGAATAGTTTGGTAAATTATTGAACTCACTGCTTATCCACTGTCTGGTTAAGTGAGTAACTTTCCCTCAGTCTTTCCTTTCACCTGCCGGTGAATTTTGGATGTCCCTGCTGCACTTTCTTGACTGTGATCAGCTGGAAAATGGCTTGATTATGTTCCATCTTCAGGCAATGAAAAGACTTAAACTTTTGGTGCAGATGACAGCCGCCATTGTTCCAATTCCTCAGCATCTTTTTTGCACTGTGCTTAATTTAATGAATTTATGTGAAAAAACTAGACTGTCGCTTATCACAGTTTTGAAAAACAAAAATGGACAAACCAGGACTGCAATACACGGTAAGTATGGTGTTTTTGGTTTTTCAAATGTATAAAAAAGCAATAACTTGTTTTAGAAACTTTTCATATATTTTGGAGAAATGTGGCACTTTATAAACACAGTTTGAATTGAAATAATCTTGAAAAGTGTACACACAAGTTAATCAAACCCATCAGTGTTTAGCCAGTGTTTGCGTTTAAACCAGGCCATGGCAACTATTGGGCTTTGGCCAGAGCATTTACACAGGAAAAATGATTCTGCTGACAGGTGAATAAAACTAACTGAATAGATACGTGGGCACAAAGTTTTCTTGTTTGTATGTAAAACACAGGCATTGAATGGAGATCAAATAATATACAGCATATTTTTAATGTGGATAGTCATAGTGACTAAGGGTGTTGCTCAATGCCTTTCAACACTGTTGAACACAATATTTTTTTAATTTAATTTCTTCCTGAATTCCTCTGCAAACATTATTCGATTTCATTTGCTTTTTTCCTAGACCAGAGAGTATGAAGTCTCTGCTTCCCAGTAATAGCACGTCCACCAGTGTCACAGATATTACATATTTCGAGCAGCAAAAAACAGAAAGGTCTCAGAGAGATAAACTAACCACAACCAAATCTCCTGAAATTATCCCTGGACCTGCTGTCGTCCCTGCGTTCACCACTCCATTAACTGAGTTGAAGATCAGTCATTCAGAGAATCCACTGAGGTCTGCCAAACTGGCTGCTTCACAATTTACTTCACAAGAGTGGACAATTCTTAATAAAGACAATCTACAGCAATTTCCAAGTAGCATTCAAGAATTAGAGATGCCAGAGGAAGAAGCTGGGGCAGAATCTGTGGTCCAACTGCTAAAAAATCAAAAAAGGTCCCAGTCAGAAAACACTGATGAAGGGTAAGTGTGGAATGATGCTTGTTCTGACTAATGACTCTGACAATGACTAATTGAAACATTGTATGCTTGTTAAAGCATGTACCATATGCCCTGACATATATTTACTCATTCCTATGTCCATTTTACCTCCCTGTGATCTCTTCTCTAATGTCCCTATTCCTCAGTACCAAAACGGTGACCAGTTTGCTGCCTTCTTTCCCAAAAGCACCTCATTCTCCTTGGTCGTCTTTTGTTCTGATTGACGAAAAAGCTGAAGATCAAAAAGAGGGTGTTCCTGTTATGAAGCAAGAATTCAAAGCCTTGTCCCTTGGTGAGAAAAAATTGGAAGGTGAAGAGACTCCATGTATTCCCAGCATGATAGATCTTCTTCCAACATGTCCAAGAACTACATTAATACCAGGGATGGCATCAATATCTCTTCAAGGTTTGACACCTCTTTGGAATGACATTGACAACATACTGAACAATTGTTTTCAGAAGAAAAAGGAAGATAAACTTTTACAAGACATGGATTCCTCAATCCATCGAAATATGGTGGAAAATTTGAGATTTTTAGCGTCATCTTGCCCAAGAGCTGCCACCATCCCAGGGTTCCCATCTTTGCATTTTTGTATGGTCAGTCTTCGGTCGTTGTGTCCAGATGTTTCAGCAGTTCCAGGTTTTCCTTCCAGACATTCAGTCATTGGGCCAGAAGGATTTTGGCCTAAAGAATGTTCAGAATTTTTTTTTAGAAAAAACAAGACTCAATGTTTCCCAACACAATCAATCAAGATAGATTCAGAAAAAGTAAGGGACATGGTGTCACTGAGGCAATGCTGTTCAGTAGCTTCCAAGATTCCAGGATTTCCATCTGCTCCAAAACTACAATCAGCAAACAATGTTCTGATATCGTCATATAATCCAAGTTCCTATATTTGGGAATGTCCATCTTTGCATTTCTGTATGGTCAGCCTTGTGGCATTGTGTCCAGATAATTCAGCAGTTCCAGGTTTTCCTTCTAAACATTCAAGGATTTTGCCAGAACGAATCTGGCCTGAAAATTGTTCAGGATTTTATGTTATGAGAAACAAGGCACAGGTTGTGCAAATATCATCTGTGAAGATGGATGCAGAAACTGCAAGAAGTATGGTCGCACTTAGGCAATCTTGTCCAGTATCTCCCAAGATTCCAGGATTTCCATCTGCTCCAAAGACACATTCAGCAAGTATAGATCTGATATCCCCATGTAATTCAAGTTCCTACATTTGGGAATGTCCATCTTTGCCTTTCTGTATGGTCAGTCTTCTGCCATTGTGTCCAGATGATTCAGCAGTTCCAGGTTTTCCTTCTAAACATTCAACGATTTTACCAGAGCGATTCTGGCATAAAAACTGTCCAGGGTTTTATATTAGGACAAACAAGGCGCAAGTTGTGCAAATATCATCAGCGAAGATGGATGCAGAAACTGCGAGAAGTATGGTCGCACTTAGGCAATCTTGTTCAGTATCTCCCAAGATTCCAGGATTTCCATCCGCTCCAAAACCACAACCACCACCAAGCATGCTTCTGATTTCCCCATGTTGTCCAAATATTTCCTGCATTTCTGGATTTGCATCAGTCAGAGTTGTTCTGAATCAAAATATCCACCAACATTGGCCATCCAGTACTTCAATTATTGGACAGAGGAGAAGATCTAGGTTTACGTCAATTGTGAACACAACAAAAGACAATGTAACAGGTATGGCAAAATTTGCAACGTCTTGTCCAAAAAAAGCAAGAATACCAGGATTCCCAAGTGCTCCAAAACAAAATCTGGCCTTCTCCATTACAAAACTCTCAACATTATGTCCAAAAGCATCTTGTGCCCCTGGAATGTCATGTATTGAAATACTTTCAGGCACATTAGATTCAGTTGACTGCTGGTTGAAAGAGGATAAGCCACTATGGTCACAAGGTTTTCAGCCGTGTCCCTCGCTAATTCCATATCCAGTTCAGTCAGAAGTTAAGGAAGACAACAATATTTTTACCAATATGCCATCACTGATGTCAACATGTCCAAGAGAAGCAAGAACATCTGGATTTCCTTCTGCACCAAGACTCTTGCCTGAAACACAAATAACATCTGGTACTTTATCAGCATGCCCACACACAGCTAAAACTCCAGGTTTTCCCTCATTAGTCCAGAGCAAACTCGAAAAGAATGTGAGAAATATTTGGCCTTTTAAGGAGGAAGCTATTTCTGTGAAGTGTTCATCCATTTACAAATCGAACATTGGAAAGATCGCAGATCACGCCAAAGAGAGTTTTGGGGGAATGTTTGCAATGTTACCAAGCTGTCCTGCAAAAGCAAGAAATCAAGGATTTCCATCTGCACCAAAGCTTGACTCAATGCACACTCTTTCAACTTCATGCCCAAGAATCTCAACTATACCAGGGATGATCTCAAGAATAATATCTGAAGGGGATTTTGTTTGGTCTGTGGACGAAAACCAGTTGTTGATTAAACCATTTGGTCACAAATGCGCACTCATACATGCTGTTCCTATTCAGTACAAAGAAATAGAAAATAAAGCCTCCAGAAAAGATATGGTAGCTTTGCATCCAGTTTGTCCAACAATTGCCAAGTTACCTGGCTTTCCATCCGCTCCAAGACAAACAAAAGAAACTAAGCTGGATATGGTCTCCCTCTTGCCATCTTGTCCATATTCTGCAAAGATACCTGGTGTTCCATCTGTTGACAAATCAAATGAAACAATGGAATCAAGTTTATGGCCTCCTGATGCTGAACTCTACAGAAGGGCTACAAAAGAGTCTGACGTGGAATTCTCATCCTTAATGAACTTGAAACACTCAAACAATTTAAATATCCATAACAAAGATATGGGTATGATGATGCCAACCTGTGCAATGCAGTCTAATGTCCCTGGCTTTCCATCTATAATGATGCCTCAGCCAAAAAACATCAGTCAAGCTTCAAGAGGGAATATTTCTGAGAAAAACTTCCAAGAGTCTAGTGCTACCAAGATTGACAGTATTTTTACTTTAGAAAAGACCAGGGAGAATGTGAGCTCTTGGGAAACACACAAGGAAGGACAAAGGGTGACTCCTGAGGGGGGGTAAGTTCTGATTTATTCCTGTGCCTCTTAAATAAACAGCAAATATACTCTGCACAATATGCAGCCAGTGCACAGTGCATAAAAATACTTTACAATCACTTTCAGGACAATTCATTGCCGAATGTGGCATTCCATACCAGACATGCCATTATTACTGACTGTTGAAAAGAGGTGAGTTTTGCAAGGAAGCAAAGAGTTTGTTAACACTACTTCGCCTTTCCCAGCATGCATCAAGAGTTTTTGCTTGAAAATAACATTCAAAGAAGTATCAACCAGTGAAGTCTGGACCTGAAACCCTCAAGCTAAACCACTTTGACACAACCTCCTGACAAAAAAAAAGCATCGGGATCATCCCTGGAGTGATAGAATTTTTTACATTTTTAGCTCTGCTCCACATGTAAGTGACTGGTAAACAAAATGAAACAAGACTAATTAAAAAAAATATGGCATTTTACTAGTTTTAAATAGTTGGATTTTCCTCACTTAAAAATCCATATTAGTACCATACTTTTGTAGCTCACATTGAGCAAAAGGGAATGAAACTGAAGCGGTTGCCATTCCTTCACAAGGCCACACAACTCTTCATTGGCTTTCAAACTCACTCCTCTCCTTCAGCTCTGTTCCCCTCCACAGCTCTGTCCATTTGAAATACATGTTTCCACAGAGTGAAAGTCTTGTTTGGAAGCATGGAAACTGTTCAGGCATGGCTTTGCTTTCTGATGGTCCATTATCTTGTTACGGAAGACATTTATTAAATGGCCGCATATAAATGGGAATGATGCATGCAGTCAAAACATTTTGTAATGTTATCAGTTTTCTGACATTTAGTTATATGCTTGTTTTTCTTAGATGTTCATGTTATCAGATTTCAGAATCTGAGAAATATGAAGACAATATGAGTAAAACCTCATTCGTAGATGAAGGTCTATTACAGGCCTCAAAGGGGAGAGCTGAACCGTTTACTGCTGCCATAAAGAAAGAAAAAGAGGATTGGAAAAAAAACAATGCACAGCATACAGACTTACTACAAGAATGTTTACAAAACATGGTGGACCTTCTTCCATCATGCCCATTGTCCTCAAAGATGTTAGGATGTCCATCTTCAGGACTGCACGGCGCGGGCAAAACAGACATAATCAACTGGCCCACTGGTTCAAGCATTATTTGGGATAAGAAATGCAAGTTAACAAGAACTTTGTTGAATCCAAATTTGGGAGAATCTCCTTATCAGGCAGAAATGGTGTCCTTGACCCTGACATGTCCAAATGAAGCAAGAATTCCTGGTTTCCCATCTGTGAAGAGATTCCCAGGGACTAAAAGTACTTTTGGACAAAAGACATTCTTTGTCGTTGACACATCGTCAACTCTACTTCCAGAGGAAAACCACCACTATGAGTTCCTGAGCATGGAGACATCATTAATGGAAGATCTCTTAAAATCAAAGCCAGTTTTATCCTCTGCTGCCATTGAAAGTGGAGATGCCAAGCACTTGCTTAATTCAGAGCCTGCAGTAGGGAGTTATTCATTTCCTGCAAATGAGACTTTCACTAAAGAATCAAATGAAGTTTCACAACGTTCAGTGTTGGATTCACAAAGAAAGCCTGATATGTTGGGGCTGTATCCATCTTGTCCAATGATCTCCAAAATCCCTGGATGTCCTTCTATAAGGATCTTGGAAGGTATCAAATGCATTGTGGATCACTCAATAATCTGCTTCAGTTCGTTCAAAAATCAGCAAACTTTTATTTTTGACCCTAAAACGAATAAGAACACTGATAGTGTGTCTCTGGCTTCCACTTGCCCAAAAGCATCATGCATTCCAGGATTCGCATCGAGACCACTCTCTATATCAAAGATGAGGCCAAACATGCAAAACATTTGTCCTTCTTGCCCCAACATTTCACAGATACCTGGTTGTCAAAGCATACATACCTTAAAGGTATCCAACTGGCCAATGAATGGACTGATTTTGTGGTCAAATCCATTAAGGCATCCTGCTTTTATTTTGCACAATAACAAGTTCTACAAAGGAAGTACCCAATACATGCATTTTTTGGCACCCACAGGCCCATCCCTGGTCAGTGTTCCAGGTTTCCCATCTGTGCCGTCAATGCTACATATGCTTCCCTCTTGCCCAGAGAGGTCTGATATTGTTGGATTTGCCTCTAAGAAGGAACACTTGGCATGGTCTGTAGACAAAGAATCCATTTGTGTGTCTTCTGAAAAGCAGCTTTTTTCTCAAGCACACAGTGTACATTTTTCCAAAGAATTAACAGACACGATGTTTGCATTGACTCCAACCTGTTCTTCAAAGGCAAGAATACCAGGATTCCCATCATCACCCAAATGCCAAGCTGTACTCTTTGTGAATATGGTTGATTTTTATCCATGCATCCCAAAGATGTCACAAATCTTGGGATTCTCTTCAAAGGAGAGAATAAAAACTGGAGCCTGGTTTGAAGTTGAAATACCTGTAATTGAGAAACCACTAAGAACCAGATCAGAACTGCTCAACCGGTTAGATTTAGGAAGTCCGTACAAAGATTTAGACAAATATATTTTGCAGAAGATGTTTGCACTTGTGTCCACCTGTCCCAAAGAAGTTCGGACCCCCGGTGTCCCCTCTTTAGCTCATGTTAAAGTGGACACTTTCTATGTCAGTAAAGTCCCAGATGAAGTAAACCTGCTGCATTCATGCCCAACGTTTTCTTCAATCATAGGAGTCCCTACGGTGAAATCTGTACCTCCTGAATGCTCCCAGGAAACTCTGTGGCCAGATTTAAATCCATTATGTGATAATCCTCTAATACAAAGACCAACCGTTTGTGAAAGCTGCATACAAAATTGTGAAGACTATTCGCGAACTATGTTTCGGCTTGCTCCTACTTGCCCTGATAAGGCAAGTAGTTGTGGTTTCCCAAGCTTGGGTAGATTCGGAAAAGAAGTGTTTGCTACGTCTTCATCAGATGAAGCATACTCTGCACTAGATGAAAACTATTTTTGTAAACTGGCCTCTGAAGAGCTGCGTTCCCCAGGAGTATCAGAATTCCCATGTGCCAAGGATCCAAGTCCAACCCAAGTTCTTAGAAAATCGGAATCCATTTACAGTCAATACGTCACATTTGAAAAGAAAAAAAGCCCAGACATGGCAGGAAATGGTAAGAACTTCATTTTGCTTAATCCTTGAACAATATGTTTTCTCAGAAACGTTTACATTTCTCCTATTCTTTTTTGCTTCTATCTTTGTAAAGAAAAGAGATTTCATAAGATGCCCTTGGCGGAAGGGTGAGTTTCGTATTGTAGCATGTGTGAATTCGAAAACTATTTTAGAAGTCAAGTTGTGTTCCTTGCATGCTTTTGCTTTTGTTATAGAAACACAGTTCAACTTCCACATAGCAATTGTTATCCAGCTCAACAAAAAAGTTTTTTTTTTCATTGTAAATGTATAAAGACTAGCCGATCAATGGTCCGGCTGAGCAAATAGTCGGGGTTTCCTCAAAGTAACCCTCAGTAGCTGGGTTTCCAATCACCTATTGTTATGCACATTTTGGAATATAAAAACCCAGAATGGAAAGGGCAAGATGCGCCTTCATTTCGAAAATACACACAACTGAGCAGGATGACTTTTTATCAGATAAGAAAAACTGCGAATAAACTTTAATGGGAACGAATAAATGGGAACTCTCTTAACGCAGCAAATTTTAATTTTTCTTTTGAAATTTGGCACCAGTTCTCTTGCACTTGTTGGATGGAAACGGTGCTTTATATGCAAATATTGTATGCTTTATTCCAACTTTTTATTGGTCATTCTCCTTATGAAAATGGATCTGATATGGCAGTGCAAAACTTTTTTTTCAGATGTATGATGAGTTTTCAACCGAGGCACATTGTTGAGGACTTTATCATATCGAAACTCTATATGATTCTTCACAATCGCCACAGTGTTTTTTATAAAGAGAAGCTTTGAAAAATAACACAAAACAATAATATTAAATTGGATAATATACTATGGCACACTAAAAACTGTCATACTGAACCAAAATGTTCTGTACAATGCAGTGGAGAACCTCCAATAAAATTACAATACACGACTGGAACAAATCTGTATTCCAGGCAAGGTCAAGACTTGGGGCAAGTCACAGTCAGGTTAACCTGCTCTCTGGTCCATGTCTTGTTTGCTTCTTTAAAAATGACTCGGGCCATGCATGGTCCACATAGCATACATTAAGCCTCTACCAGGTCAATGTCAGACTTGGCCATATTTGTTTACTGACTGTTTTGTTAGTGTTTTTGAAGTTATGTCATCGTAACAGTTTGGGACATGTACCTGAGAGCATGATGCATGTTGTGAAGAGCAATGGCAGAACCTAATAACTGGTGAATTGTGTTTTGCTATAATTGAAAGCCAGGAGAGGTTTTTCTTGGAGGATCAATCTGTCGAATTGGCGGCTTCTAGTAAAACCAATGACACCACAGAGCAAGCAGAGACTGCTATAGCATTAGGGTGGGAGGTTTTGGAGGCAGATGGTACTTCCATGGAGAAAGAAGGATCTTCTGGTCTTGTCAAGACTTTAGTTGATGTCTTTCACAGAGGGTAAGATCTAAAACTGTGGGTGAAACCATGTTTCCCTGGGAAAAAAATGATTTTTTTTTAAAGGAAACATTTTTTGATGCTTATTTTAAGAACATTTCCTGCTCCTAAGTGTTGCTTTCTTTTAGTTATGAGTCAGTTGCAGCAATATTGCAGCCCTCAAGCTCAGGATCCATCATGGACTCTGTGAGTCCTGGAGACAGCAGCGTTCTGATGGCAAGCGAACACGAACCGTCACTTGAGGCGCTCATCCAGTCTGTAGAATCAGCTGAACCTTACATGTGGCGTTTGGTCAGCGGTTGTTCAGAAACTTCACTGTCTTCTAAAGAGACTGAAGCCAGGTCTGTGGAAGATGAAGAATTTTACCTTATGAGGAAGTGGCCACCCTTGACTGAAGCTGACCTTCATGAGATGAACAAGAAAGACACTCATGTTGGACCAATGGTACAAGAAAGAAGAATTATGGTTAAAGAAGAAGCTGTTAATGATGAGACTGTGAGTAAAACTTTGGATGACATGTCGACGACACTGTTTCCAGAAGAGGGGTGAGTTTCGTGAGGAGTGTTGCATTCCGATTAAACCTGCGAGTCCTGCAATTGTCAGCATGTCTGTACATGTTCTTTTATTTTGTGTTGTTCCTGTCACACTTACGTTTTCACACATTTGCACTGAAATGGCTGTTGTTTTTGTGATGGACTATTGTTTTGCCATTAATATGTATGTACTTGTATCTAAGTCTCAGGGCTGCCAGCTGTCACACAGCCAATGGATTTCACACTACACTCCCGATAGCTCACAATGAAGGGTACAGACAAGATAAATCAGGGATGTTTGTACTTAATCTTAAAGTCCCCTTCTAGTTTGCATTACATAATGTCAATATTGTCTCACAAGTTCACTGGAAGAATATAGTATTCAGTGAAAGCTACAGCTATATATCACCTTATGTGCTCTAAAAATAACATTTAACAGGTAATTATGTGCATGTTATGACAATGTTTTATTATAAAAATCCTTTCCTAGCCATTGTTTAGAAGATATACGGGTGTTTCTTAACAAATAAAAAACATTTAAAGCAAGCTGTATTTACATTTATAATCACACACACTATCACAACAAATTAAAACTGCAAGCACCAAACAAAGGGGTCCCGCACGTCTGGCACAGTGGCCCTTTTACTGCACTATACACTTTGACCAATCCTAATTTAGGAGAGTATTATTACAATGACTGAAAAATACAGGCAATTTTAATTATGAGAACCATATCATAAAGTGTCATGTTATTTTTCTGTTATTGTTTAGGCCAATATTCTTATCACATATGCCTAAATTGTTAAAAAAGGTATTTTTTATTTTTTATGTATTCCCTGTGGCCATCTGGTGGTACTATACCCGAGAGTTTACATTGTAGATGTGTTCCGACATAGACTGTTAACATAGTGGGTAAATTTGTGACCAAGTACACTTTGCATGGCTGAGGTACGAACAACTTCCTGTTCATGTCGAAATGTCGAATTTTGACAGCCGCCATTCACACATAGTTCAAAAAAAAGTAAAAAAAAAACAAAACGTTTCCAACTTAACATCACATATACCTTAAGATAAGACTGATGAAACTTGGAGATGAACAGATAAAATATCTAGGAGGAGTTCGTTAAAGTGTTTGCAAAATATCTGACTTCCTGTCCGGCCCCGTGGTATAGTGGACGATTCGTCAAACATACGCAAAGCTGTACTGGGCGATGCAGGTTCGAATATTGAGCCTGCTGTCTTTCCCAATTCTCCCCAATCTCTCTCCTGCATCGCTTCCTGTCTCTCTCCACAGTCCTGTCAGTTAAAAAAAAAATCAATCAAGGCAGTTGCAAAGAAAACTCTGTATCAAGTTCTGAAATGCAATCTATGTTGCTTATTTTTAAGTTTTGGTACACTTCCAAATTTTATTTGCCTACGACAAACTGTTAGCGCACTATAAGCTGAAATGCGCAAGATGGTGCCATAGAGGCATTTTTCAACACACACTTTTGGAACCCCAAACAGAACTAACCTGTTCAGACCAGGTGTCGATGACATTTCAAGGACATTTAGACCCTCAAAACGCGATGAATTGCAGCGAAACAATAATGCTCTGAGCAATTACAATAGGGTTCCACACACCTTTGAGATTAAAAGCTTTGAGATTATTGGTAGAAAAAAAAACAGTTTAGGAAGAAAAAACCACACTGATAAAAACCAATAGAGCTCTAATATTTGTTGACGGTTTCGGGGTAGTTTTTTTATTTGGACTGTTTGTTATTTTTGGGTTTTCTAGATGCATTGTTTCTTCTTTCATCCTTCCTTACATACAATGTACCAAATAAAATTAGGTTTTGGTCAGCTTTCAACTCTTGCTTGAAGAGTTCAGTAAAGTTTATTTCTGATTATATTTTACTATGTGATACTTTACACTCCAATGTTTTTTTTTTCATTTGAAGGTTGGTAGCCCTGAAGTCTTTTTTAAGGTGAAATGTTTAATTTTAGTGTCACGTATGGCAGTAAATAGTGTTGCAGAATTAAACAGCCACCCCAAATGTGTGCACCATTGGTCCAGAAACTCATTCAGTCACCCCTTTTCAATAAAAACAAAATACACATTCGATTTGTTATACATTTCACCTTTATTTTTGGCTCTGATAAAATCTGTATTTTATGGAATCTGAAGATGTTTTAAGTGTTGCATGAGTATTTTAATGTTTGAAGTTTTGGTTTGGCTGCAATAATACTGTTTATGCAAGTTAACTGTGGCTGTGTTTGTCGTGGGTTGTCATTTTTCCACACAACTATGTAGTGACACTGTATTTTCATCCTCAAGGCCCCAGCATCATTTTGGTCAAGAAGGCCCTATTTTCAGAAAACATACTGAGGATGAAATGCTGGATGAAGGAACACTTTGTAAATCTCTATCATCTTCGAGGAATTCAAATAGCCCAAGGTCTACCCTAGACCAGAATGTATTTTCAACTGTTGATCCTATGCCACCAAACAAAACCAAGAAGCAAGAGACTGGTTTGTTATTAACACTAGAAGAGTCTGACACTCACTGCAAAAATATCTGTATCAGAACAAAACCTCATCACTGCTCTCAGAGATTACCATGTAATGCTCCGACAGCTTCAGCCGTCCTCACCCCCCAATGTTCTGTTATCAATAAGGCTTTGCCATTAGAAGCAGATAAGAAACTTTCAAGAAACAAGCGATGCCAAAGATCTTCAATTCCTGAAGACACCTTTGAGAAAGAGGCTAAGAAAGAACAAATATGTTCAGCAGAACTTAACGAGAAGCTGATATCTCAAGAAACAAAACAGTCACCATGTCATAGCAACAGTATTATGGGTCCAGACCAAACTGTCACCCAGTTACAAGCTCCTCTGAGACGAAAGAGCAAGATTCAAACCAGCATCACTGACAAGCCCAGTGGAGAATCTGACTCAAGAATAATGTTCAAAGACCAAAGAGACTATAATCTGAAAGACCCTGAGTCACTTAAGCGACTTAGTGGTTCTTTTCTAGACGATCTTCCGATTCCTACATCCAGCACTCCATCTCAAACAGGTCTAGTCAACTTTCTTTATCAAATAGAAAACAATCAGGATTCAGGATTGCCAGTGACTGTGCCACGTCTGAAGAGCAGATTCTGTGGGTCTTACGCAGAAGATAGTTTAGCTCCTTCAACCAGCTCACAATTTCAAGCAGATCCTGAGACTATTGCACCTCAAAGACAGCATGATTCAGGTCTGCCAGTTAAAGTCCCACGTGTGAAGAAGTGTACAAGAAGTTCCTTGATGGAAGGTCATCTAACCACTTCATCCAACCCTGTACCTGAAACAAAACAGTGGGAAGACTCAGCGCTTCCAGTGCCACGTTTAAAAAAATGTCGCAGTGGCACTTTTTCAGATGAACCTACTGTATCTTTGGCCATTTCTCAGATCCATCCATATGGAATTGGTTCCCAAACAGAAGACAATCTAGAGTCAAGCCAGCCTGTCCCAATGCCACGTGTGAAGAAACGTCTGAGTGGATCTTTACCTGATGAATCTCCTTTTTCTTCCTCTCAGATCAATCCATATGGAATTGATTCCCAAACAGAAGACAATCTAGAGTCAAGCCAACCAGTCCCAGCTCTGCGTGTGAAGAAGCGTCTGAGTGGGTCTTTTCCAGATGAATGTACCTTTCCTTCATCTACCCCTCAGAAAGATCCTTATGTGATTATTTCCCAAATTGAAGACCACCAAGATTCAAGCCATCCAGTCCCAGTGCCGCGAAGAAACGTCTGAGTGGATCTTTACCTGATGAATCTCCTTTTTCTTCCTCTCATATCAATCCATATGGAATTGATTCCCAAACTGAAGACAATCTAGAGTCAAGCCAACCAGTCCCAGCTCTGCGTGTGAAGAAGCGTCTGAGTGGGTCTTTTCCAGACGAATGTACCTTTCCTTCATCTACCCCTCAGAAAGATCCTTATGTGATTATTTCCCAAACTGAAGACCACCAAGAATCAAGCCATCCAGTCCCAGTGCCACGTGCGAAGAAATGTCTGAGTGCTTCCTTTCCAGACGATTTTACACAGCCTCCAAGTTCTGAATTAAAATCAACGTCATGTAACATTTCTCACAGAGAAGTCCAAAAGTATTCAAGTCTACCAGTCCCAATGTCTGATGGTAGAAAACAGCAAATTGGCCCAACTCCAGATATTCACCTTTTACCTTGTCCACCATCTGCTGAGGATTCACTTCATGAAGACCTTGGGACAAATACAAATGACACTGGTGTACCCACCCAAGTAACACATTCACCAAAACAGAAGGACAAGCGTCATGAGGAAAGCCTTGCAAATGTTTCTTACGATGGATCAGGTTTAAACACGAGCTGGCAGATAGTCCCACACTTGTCAGTTATCAGTGAAAATCGAAAGACTGGTTCTGTTTTTGGTGAACATCGTAAGGACAATGAGGAGATGCCTAAAAAAGAACAATGTCTTGGAGGAAAAGATGCAGAATATATTGGAGATGATGAGATTGATTTGAGCACTGACAATGTTGATGACACAAGTGTCTTAGATGTGGTCAGGTAAGTATTGTAAGATGGCCTGTTTGCAGACAAATGTATGTACGTGATAGTATCACCGCTACAGATATTGTTGACTTTTTAAAAAACATTTATTTGCCTATAATTCTTTGTCCATTCCTTTGCCCTTTGTTATACGAAAAATAAAAGATTTTGTAATTAAATTTTTTATAATTTTGCTTTATTTTCATGCCAAATACTTTGGAACTAACTTTAACGGTTGGCATAAAATCCATTGAAAGAGATCTACGCTAGGGATGGGCAAGGGGGATCAAGGTAACCAGATGATTGCACTAATTTAGTATGTTTATCTTACCTTGATTGAAACCACTGGTATCTGTACTGAAGCAGGATTGGAACCTAAACCTTCAGTAATGCACACTTAAGGACCGAAATTGCCCATTCTCAATAGCTTTGCCATAACTTGTGAATTAAAAAGCAATGGGATCTTTAATAACAAACAAGTTATCTTGATTTCATTTCTTTTTCAAATTAGTCAAGAAGCAGCAGAAGATCCCCCTACTCCTCCCGTGCCTATGCCTCGTGTAAAGAAACGTTTCCCTGAAGACTCCATTCCCAGTTCCGCATCAGACAATCGGAATGATATTGATGAGCCAGCAGTGCCTGTTCGTAATAAAAGACGACCTGAAGCAATCGATGTGGAAAGTTCTTCCAGCAACACATTGCCAAGAGAAACAGAGGTTGTCCTCAATACCTTCATGTATGTTACATTACCTTAAGCAAGAAGGTCATCCCCTTGTGTTTGATTCCAGATTGCCACATTGGTGAGTTCAAGTCAGTCTCTGCTGGAATGGTGCCAAAAGGTCACACACGGTTATAAAGGTGTTCGGATCACAAATTTCAGCACCTCATGGAGAAATGGCCTGGCTTTCTGTGCCATACTGCATCACTTCCATCCAGACCGAGTGTGAGTGTTTCTGGCACTGCTATTCATTCAGTTCAGTCTTTCCGTGTGTGTTTTATTTGTTGTTTTTCTTTCATTAGGAATTATGAAATGCTGGATCCCTATGACATTAAGCGAAACAATAAGAAGGTTAGTAATTTATTTGACAATGGGGACAATGACACTAATCCACTCAGCCCACTCACACTAGCCCACTGAGCCCACTTCCAGTATCTTCCAGTATCATCACTATTCAGAAAATTTTCTTAGCGCTTTTCAAATTAACTTGTGGATCCTCATAAAAAAAGCTTGTTTATGTAACTATGGCCTCCTTATTTCAAAACTCACAACTTCATTTTGTTGAGATCATTTAGAAAGTAAAATATATTTATACATTTTTAGCACTTAACTTCCTCTATAAGCACTCCTCTATAACTGACTCTTTTTTTACAGATTTCTTTTCATCCTCCTGATCTATAAATTGCTTTGGATAAAAAGTGCATAAATGTATTTTTTTATCATTAAAAATAAGTTCTAGTGTAAAAACAAAACTAAGTTACCTCCATATGTAGGCTCCCCCATAGTTGAGTTTTACCAATTTGATAAAAGTGGTAACATCTTTTCAGCCCTTTCCTGGTCTGGGGCTCATGGAATTGGATCAAACCAAAATTATTTAGATTGAAATTTATTTCTATGTTTCCGTGGTGCACAGGAATCAAATCCATTTGGTATTGGATAAACATTGTTAATATGAAACTTGCGTAACCCCCTGGAGGAGGCAGTGGAGATGTATGTCGACTATGGGAACCCTCCTGAGGGCTTCCAGATTACTCAATTTTAACAAGCCATTGAGCACCTCATTGTTCAGGTGTAGGTGATTAATTCATTAACCAACTGGGTATATAGCCACAAGGGGAGCTGGGTCGACGCATTCCTCTTGGCACCTCAGATCCACTGACCTCAAGGGCTTGTCATAAGGGCCCTACGTCCGGCCTAAAGGAAGATGTCTCTGAACCTTGCTGTGAAGTGGATCCCCTTGAATGAGCTGTTGAAGGAGTGGTCCTCGATGGAGGGCACTCTCATCAGCAGAGTGTAGACAGAGGGGATTCAGAAGCAGTCGTGGGGTCACCATGCTTTTTGACGCAGAATCTTTGGCTTGTCCAGATCATCTGCTTGATTCCTGATCATGGAGAACTCGACGTAAGTCTCAACAGAGGCTGCATGGGGACACAGGCGTATCCAGAGTCTTTGTTCAGTCCTGAGAGGACACGCCCTTCTGTTGGTTCAAGGGAAGAAGATCATCTGCAGGGCTGTATGAGGTGTGGGCCGAATGTTGGAGCACTGCCTGGCCCACTCACACACCAAATAAGATGCGCAATCAATGAGTGCGGATGGCTTGAGCCATGAAGAAATACCTACCTCCCAGAGTAAAGGGAAATCCACTCGCCATCTTTCAATTAGATAAACCTTTTAAGCCAGGAGTGATAAACCCTTAAAGACAGGATGGCTTTTTAAATGAGAGTTTGGAAAAACACTGGAACAGCCTTGCTTTTGAGATAAGTAGAGCTGGGTATCGTTCAAAAATGTCCGATAACGATACTGACACCCTGAATTCGATACCAGTTCCAAACGATACTTTTTTCGATACTTTTATTTTAAGATATAGATTTTAACAAGATTACATAACACATAATCGCAGAGAAACTTTGGTTTTATTTTTTCAGGACGTTTGTGACACTTTTCTCAGCTGGCTTATCTATTTCACAGCTGACCAATAAGCAAAGGAACAAAAGCACAAAATGAACAAAGTGCAGGGTTAACATTTGCTGTTCACCTTAGAGCATTTTAGTATCAACTTAGCTAGGTATTTGAAGCCATCGAAACCGTACTTAACGTCACACAGCGTACGTTAGTCCGAAACACGATTAATAAATTGACCCCGCACAAACTTAAACTTAACTTTAACGGCACACAAGCATGAAGCGCTAAAAGTTAGCTGATTATGTATGACTGTTTACCTGCCGGAGCAGCCATCGCGCTGGTATCCTCATCAGTCACGGAGGACGATGCTTGTGGTGGGCATGTTGTTGGAGGCTCTGAGTCAGGAAAATACTGAGAGGATGATGATGATGACTGCACCGGCGTGCGAATATGATTTTTTCGATACTCTGTAGTATCAAGACGATTTGGTCGCTACTTAAAAAAGTACCGAACTTGATACCCAGCTCTAGAGATAAGGAGGTACAGCGGTTCGAAGATAATGCTAGCAGAGACGGCACCGGATTACTTAAAGTAAGCAGTGTTCTAATCATCCAGCGTAGAGTCGAATGTTAGAGTAAACTCTGGTTCTCTCCAAGCAAAATGAATGAGTGTAGGCTCCCACTGTTATATACCCAGTTGGTTAATGAATTAATCACCTACACTTGCTCAATGATGCGCTCAGTGGTCTGTTGTAGTAAATAATTGTAGTAATTTGGAAGCCCTCAGGATGGTTCCCATAGACTGAAAGGGAACAAGAAAGTGTAGCTGGGGCTTTTTGCCTGGCGAACCTGGCATCATTTCATTAGAATAGCCAAATCAGCCTAGAAAATTTGGTATTAGCATACAATGTAACTTTATAAAAGTCACGTTTTAAATTAGAATTGTATTCATACACCTTGATAAATGTGAATTATTCACATTTTCACTATTGGTTTTTGTTGAAGAGCTAATTTTTCTAATGAGGTGATTCCTAATCAAAATACCTTTGTATTGTTTTCAAGGCATTTGATGGCTTTGCTGAGCTGGGCATCTCCAGGCTAATAGAGCCCTCTGACATGGTGCTGCTGGCAGTGCCTGACAGGCTAATTGTGATGACGTATCTCAACCAGATCCGCACCTATGTCACAGGCCAGGAGCTATGTGTTATACAGATCGAGAAGAACAGCAGTGAGTCCAGTTACGCTGTTGGTGACAAGAGGGAGGACGCCGATCCTGAGGCTGCAGTGCGCTACTGTGCTCAAAGACTCCAGAGCAGTGGCATCACTATAGAGACCAATGGAAATACACCTGAAGTCATTACAGGAGCAGAATGTTTAGTTGCACCTCCAAGAATGAAGCGTGCTCAAGGCATGATTTCTGGAGGAGCAAAGGGTTCCCAGATTCCGGTTGCACCACCTAGAACTCACACCTCTAAGGCTTTTTCTCACCTCAAAGATGCAGATCTCGTTAAACGGAGGAGATCAAAAATGCGCGGAGAGTCACTGGATGAACCAGAAGTGCTGAAACAACACAGCAGTTCAGAGGTGAAACAACAAACTTTATCCTGCACTTCTGTTTGGTATTTCAGATTTCCAACTTATTCCAAGTTTGGTGCATAGTTGTATAAATGTAGAGGGCACTAAGTTGCTACCTGAACACTTACTGCTCCTTCACCTAAACTTGAAGAAGACTTTAAGTAGCAATTAGAAAAATATGTTTAGAAGTCATATATTTTTTTATTTCAATGAAGATAACTTTAATCTAGAAAAACACAGAATTACATTGTTCATGTGGTAAATGACTATTCTAGCTGCAAATGTCAGTTTTTTGGTGCTATATCTACATAAATGTATAGAGTCCCATTTCCAGCAACTATCACTTCAGTGTTCTAATGGTGCTAATGTGTCAGCTGTGTTTTAGCAGCTTAGAAAAGCAAAAAAACGGACCTTCCTTTGAGCAGGTTGAGTATCTGGAGCATTTGTGGTGTTGCCAGATCCAGAAAAAGAGAACTTTCATGTGAAATTTAACAATCTATTCTTGCTCTCCGAAAAGTCTGCACTAGTCCCTTCATAAAACAGCACAAACAGGCTCTAACCACATTACAAAGAGAAGTGAGAGGCCGTTAGACACAGACATTGGAGAGAGGAAGATTGGAGAAAAGTGTTATGGAAGGACAAGTTAAAGTTTGAGATGCTTGGATCATACACAAGAACATTGTGAGATGCAGGACAACTGAAAAGATGCTGAAATGACAATGACCCAAAGCATGTCTCCAGATTTTACAAGAACTATTTAGAGAAGTAGCAGCAGCAGGTCTTCTGTCTGTAATGGAGTGTCCAGCACAGTCACCAGATCTAAACCCCACTGAGCTGTTGTGGCAGCTTGACTGTATCGTATGCAAGGGGTGCCCTTCCAGCCAATCCAACTTGTGGGAAGTGCTTTCTAGAAGCGTCTGCGAAATTTCTTCAGATTACCTCAAAAAATGAACAGCTAGAAGCCAAAGGTCTGCAATGGCGTAATTGCTGCAAATGGATTCTTTGACGAAAGCAAAGTTTGAAGGAAAAAATGTTGAAATATTTTTTATTTCTAAACTTTTTTGATGTCTTGACTAAAATGCAAGCACGGGGAGAACATGCAAACTTCTTCCAGGAAGGTCTTGAACAGGCTACATTCTAACTGGACAGCCAGAATAAAAAACTCTAGCAAACCTTACAAAAATTTCTTCTATCAGAAGGATGAGGCTAATATAGATTAGTTCTAGTATGAACATGTTTTGTGCATCAGAATGGCTATGTTTTTGTCACTCACTTAAATCCAGTTAAAAGTTTTAGTTTACCTAATTAGTCTAGGGAAAACGTTAGCTCCTGGAGGAAAAACCCACACTAGCAATTCCAATTCATGTGGAGAGCAATATGGGGTAGTTACATGCTAATACAGGAAAAGAGTTGCCTCACGGGGGAATAAATCCAGTTAAACCTACGGTTAGTCCTTTCATCTCCGTATGGCCCGCTTCATTATGGAGATTTCATTAGAAAGGATCATTTAAACCTAGAAAACAGAAAAAGTTGAAAATATTAAAGCTAATTAAATCATAAGCTAGAGTTTCTTGAGCAGGAAGTTCCCAATAAGCTGGTCACCGACCATCACCCGGGCAAAAGAGATAATAGTAGTAGAGGCAGAAGAACAATTAGGTGTTTTATTGTAATTGTTTTAGATTTTACTTTAACTTCTGAATCAAAAGTGTGGTTCAAGAGATGCATTTTAAACTTGATTTAAACTGAGAGAGTGAATCTGAGCTTTGTTTGTTCCAGAGCTTTTGGTGATAGATGTGAGAATGCCTTCATCCTCTGGTGACTTTTGATATCTTAGGAACGTCTATAGACTGCTCAGATAGGCTGGAGCTAGCGGTTGAACAACGTTTTTCACCAATGAGAATACGTTAATAGCTTTGTCACCGAGTCCCATGTTTAACACAGACTGAGTTGACTGACCGCTGTTATCTCGTAGTACAAAAGATCATTTACGTTGCAAACTATCAAATTCAGAGGCTTTCTCGAATTCTTGTTCATGCACAGAATTTTAATTTAAAAATGATTTTAGCGGGAAGATTTGAGGAGAACTGGAGATGCAGCATCTACAACCAAAATGGTTTGAGTTACCCTTTCTATAGACTACAGATGTCTTTTCCACTAAAACAGAGCATCCAGACCTTAACCCTGGAACTTTGACTTACATTCAGCAAAATAAAGAATTTGACTTAGGTTTAACACATTATCTAGATGAAATAAAAAGAATAATGAAATCCCAAAACTCCATCAGCCTCACAAAGAAAAAAGAGGTTTAATAGTGTATTGAGAGCAATGTTTGCGCATCTGGTAAGGGTAACTAGAGAGATGTGGTGCAGGGGCCCATGCCACAAGAGCATGGAAAATATCACAGTAGAAAAAGTAGAAACAAACAAAACAGAACCCTAATAGATACATTTAAAACATGGAAGTCAATTGCATACAAAAACCACCAAGTTTATGAAGGTGCATTTTTCGTTCCATCTTCTAGTGAAATGAAATCATTTCCTACGCAGGTGTCATGTTCCAAATGGCTTTGTGAGCTCATTATTTAATTTTTATTTCAGGGTGTTTCTGTCCAAGCAGAAGCCGAGGTAGCAACAGAAGACCCAGAGTCACGTAAGAATAAACTCAAATCACACATTTCACCTGTGGGAACAAAAAAAACTCTCCCATGTTTATAAGTTTGTTGTTTGCTCATAAAATGCAACCAAACCAAATGAACAACATGCTTTGAAATCAAGCTGCTATAGTAATATCAATCCAATTAATCCCTGTACATTTACTACTCTTTCGTGTTGTTTGGGGTTAAGTATGGAAGCCCATTTCCACAAGGTAAAAAAAGGTTTCCACAAGGTTAAAATTTTAGATAAAAGTCAAAATTTTGAGATAGCTAACCCTAACCTTACATCAATAATAATTTACTTGGAATGATGCAGTTCTTCACACCTTTTTACTGGTCTGTCTATTCAGAAATCTGGTCTTTTACTGGTCTACCTATGTCCTGTAATTCTTGCAGTGTTTGCACGCGTATGAAATGTGTAAAAAAATATATATATATAAATAAATTGTTGACTGTTGTAATCTGTTTACAATTTACAAATACAAATTTTGACTTTTTTTTTACCTTTTGGAAATGGGCTTCCATAGTTAAAGTACCACTAAGTTAAAGTGCTTCTAAAATCTATCAGATCAATATTTTTTCTGTTTATCAAAACTTTTTTTAAAATCCAACATTTTTACTCTTTTTTCACTGATTATGGGGGAAAATTAATGAGGCCTGGATTTTTTTTCACCTTTTATCGCGGTTTTGGACATGTCAAACATTGGCATTGATGGATTTTTAGTTTTTGTGCACCACCAGATTTTCACATTTTTTTCTCCCTCATTTATTGTTAGTCCCCCTTTGACTTCCATTATCAAGACCTTTTTTGATACAAAGCCATTACACCAAATAATCATGCGTTCTTGATTGTTGGTGGTCCTGTACCTCCTGTATGTAAAATGTCAAATTTGAGATTTCTACTGTTGATCATCATTAATGGGCTTTAAATGGCAGTCAACATAAAGAGTAAAAGTTTTTCATTTTGTGTTGAGTGCACTCCCCTATTGTACTTGGTTTTGATTACCTTTTTTCAGCAATGCTGTTTGAAATCTTTTATACAATTAATTTTTAATCTTTTGGTGACATTTCTATTTTTTCTTTTTGTACAGAAAACCTAGAGTTTGTTGAAGATGTGACTGTGGGAGAGAACCAGGTGAGGGGCTCGACACACTATCCTCGTTCTATTATTGTGTGCTATTCAACTCCACATGCATTTACAATGGTTTGGGCATTTGCTGGGTTTTGATGATGTGTACATGTGTTTGCAGGATATCAGTCAGTACGTTCTCAGTGAGATGCAGGCGCTGGAGGCGGAACAGAGGCAGATTGATCGCAGAGCAGATACCGTGGAGAGGAAGCTGAGAAGGCTTATGGAATCTGGTGAGCTCCCTTTATCAAGCAACAGATCAATCAAACTTCAAAGTTGTGTTGTTGTACAATATATGCAATGGAACTTTATGGTATAGCGTTCATCTTAGCCAAGCACAGTGAGGGAAATAAGTATTTGAACACCCTGCTGTTTTGCAAGTTCTCCCACTTAGAAATCATGGAGGGGCCTAAATTTTTCAGCGTAGGTGCAGGTCCACTGTGAGAGACATGATCTAAAAAGAAAATTCCAGAAATCACGATGTATGATTTTTATAATTATTTATTTGTACGATACAGCAGGAAATAAGTATTTGAAAAAATAAGTATTTGAAAAAAAATAAGTATTTGAAAAAAATCTATGTAAATACAGTTTGTGATTATAGAGGTCAAACCCTATATATATATAGGGCTGCGCAGGGCTGCCCTGTGTCACCGGTTCTGTTCATAGTTTTTACAGACAGAATATCTAGGCACAGCCAGGGGGCAGAAGGGGTTCGGTTCAGGGGCATCAGGATTTCACCTCTTTTTCCAGAGGACGGTTCTCGACCGGAAAAGAGTGGTCTGCACTCTCCAGGTCGGTGGAGCGCTCCTGCCTCAGGTGGAGGAGTTCAAGTATCTCAGGGTCCTGTTCATGGAGATCGACAGACAGATTGGTGCAGCGTCAGCAGTGATGTGGTCGTTGTATCAGTCTGTCATGGTGAGGAGGTGCCCTCGATTTACCGGACGATCTATGTTCCTACTCTTACCTATGGTCATGAGCTTTGGGTGGACAAGATGACCGGACAAGATCCCGGATACAAGAGGCCGAAATGAGTTTCCTCCACATTCCCTTAATTATAGGGTGAGAAGCTCCGTCACCCTGGAGGAGCTCAGAGTATATAGGGTGAGAAGCTCCGTCACCCTGGAGGAGCTCAGAGTATATAGGGTGAGAAGCTCCGTCACCCTGGAGGAGCTCAGAGTATATAGGGTGAGAAGCTCCGTCACCCTGGAGGAGCTCAGAGTATATAGGGTGAGAAGCTCCGTCACCCTGGAGGAGCTCAGAGTAGAGTCGCTGCTCCTCCACATCGAGAAGAGTCAGCTTAGGTGGCTCAGGCATCTGTTTCGGATGCCTCCTGAAAGCTTTCTGGGGGAGGTGTTCCGGGCATGTCCCACTGAGAGGAGGCTCCGGGGAAGACTCAGGACAATGCTGGAGGGACTATGACTCCCGGCTGCCTTGGGAACACCTTGGGGGTCCCTCCCGAGGAGCTGGAAGAAGTGTAGGGCAAAACCTTACATAAAATATACTGAGAAGAACTAAACTCAAACAAAACAGGAAAAACGTTAACACAAAAGGCAATCAACGGTTGCTAGCCAGCCGGCTGCTGGGGAACAAATACAAAAATATATACTTTTTCAAAAACTGAGCAGAGACAGATCAAAAGAACAGGCTTACCAGACACAATCTCAAACAAATGATATTACTTAAGAAGGCAGCAGGCAAACGAGGGAAAGAAGAACCAGACATGAGGAGCAGGTGAGGCACATGAGGGCAATTAACAATGACACAGAATGAACACACACACACAGGAGAAGAGGCCAGAATAATAGGTACAAGAGGGTGGAACACAGACAAGGAGGAAGAGCAGGCAGGAAGGGGCAGGAACAAATTAAAAAATTTGTTACAAATTAAAGACTGAGAAAATAACAAAATAAAAGTCACCGGAGGAAGAACCTAACACCTTACCTTGAGAGTGAAGCGATGTGTCGGAGGAGGTGGAACGGATGCAGAAAACATACTGACGCTACGTATGAAAGTTAACTTTCTCGAGATATTTCACGAATTACTGACACCAACACAAGCACAAACACAGACAGTACCGGGCGTACCGGAGAGAGCGCTTCTGAGAAGGTGTCACTGGGTTTCTCTACAGAACAGCACTTTCCACGTTATAAACGCTATTTCTAATGTATCTCTCATTCCATGGGTGCCTTAAGGTTAGCTGCCATAGTCGAAACATCAACATACATCTTCGTTTTGACTGATAATTAACAGTGGTATCTTTTCCAGTGTTGTGTGCCAGCCAGATGACCAGGAGAGATTCGCTAACATTGTTCTCGTATTCGTCTCTTACAGGATGTGATCGTGTAGAAGAAGAAACATTAATTCAGGAGTGGTTTACACTGGTTAACAAGAAGAATGCCCTGATCAGAAGACAAGACCACCTGCAGCTACTGTAAGGCTTTTCAGTTTCTGAATCCTAAAAGCTTCATTATATAGCGGATGGTTAAAATGGGCTTTGTGTGACAGACAAGAAGAGCAGGATCTGGAAAGGAAGTTTGAGCTACTGAAGAAAGAGCTCCAAGATCTAATGGCAGTGGAAGGTATCACTCATTACTCATGATATCTCATCTTTGGTTCAGTTTAAACAATGCAAGACCGTGTACAAACCTGATGTTTATAGATTTGCATGGAATTTCATCCGTTTTTTAACTCAGTTATTTGCGTCTTTTCCGTAAAGAGTGGAAGAAAACCCAAGCTCATAAAACTCGAGAGCAGCTGCTGTTACAGGAGCTGGTGTCTCTAGTCAATCAGAGAGATGAGCTGGTGCACGACATGGACGCCAAAGAGAGAGGGTGAGATTCACCACTTGCCACGACACACTCTGTGCTGCGTCCAAGAATCCAGAGAGAACATATTCTGAGATATGCTGGTCACCAGAGAAAGGAGAAATCACACTGTGTTTTGTTTGGACCAGAAGTGTGGTGCCTTTCCCCGTCTTAGGCCAGCTCTTTCTGCCTGGACTTGTTGGTGCTGCAACCTGCGGATGTCCTGGTAGATCTGAGTGCTTTCGGTCTGTGGGAACCTTACAGCTGATCTGAAGCCGTTTGAGCTTCTTAACCTCTTAAGCCCGAGAGTCCCCGGTACCGGGGCTTTCCCCCCATGTGCGTTACATTTTCGCTCATAGCTCACTAACCCTGAGAATAACCCACACATATTAAATACTGGTGTGTTCAGCGGAATTCATATCCGTGAACCACAGCTCAAACGCCATGTAAATAAACAACAACATGTCCGGAGTATAATTCATGACCAGGTTTTTGTTAATG
This sequence comes from Danionella cerebrum, assembly GCA_007224835.1. Lineage (NCBI taxonomy): Eukaryota > Metazoa > Chordata > Actinopteri > Cypriniformes > Danionidae > Danionella > Danionella cerebrum. Next base: position 389,322 of record SRMA01027327.1, read on the forward strand.
TGCGATATGTATCCACAATATAAACGGAAACACCAAAACCATGGCATCAAATGAAAGCTAACAACCAGCTGAATCCAGCGATATGCAACTCATTTACATTGCATGAAGTATTTCAGAGCAGGGAGCGAAAGTTCCACGAAAAAACGCCAGCGAAAAACCAAGCAAGCATGTAAATCTTGTCTTACCTTTGCCGTTTTTTCAACAAAAGTTATTTCCATAGCGATAAAAGTCCGTTTGTTGTTATGTCCGGTCGATAGCTTCGCGGAAACTCCATTTTGGGTCTTTTCTGTAGCTCTGTGCTCGAATAACATCACCAAATATGGAAACACTCCCGTGCATAAAAGCAGTCCTCTCCACACTCCGTGTCCTGTGATTCGTCGGGGATCCTGTCTGTCTCAAAATGGGGGATATCATTGGCTTCTACAGATTCAAAGCTTTTTAACGAGGTATAGAGCTCCCAGATTGGACAGATGGTCGGGGGTAGGGACACTCGGAAGTTTCAACGTTAGAAGCACTGTGAATGGGAAGCTACGCAAAGCGCAGGAAGACAGCGTAGAGGGGCTTATGTATAGAGATATTTTTATATATATTAGATATTTAATATAGAGAGCGGTCACGTGAGAAAAGAACCCAGTCCGGACTGAGTGCACTGCACACGTTAACATCAGAGAGAAGTAATGTGTCGAATGAAGGAGATTTATACCTAAAGAAAACAGATTAGAGGTGAACCAGACTAAAAGAGCCAGGTAGGCATAAATAATATATATTTTTATCTAGCATTATAGTTTTGTCTTATTTGTAGTGTGATTCACATTTGTTTAACATTAGTAGGTGTGTTAGGGAAGGAGCACGCAATATTTTTGGGTATTTTACTAAAATGAATGAAATGACTCGAAAAAAGATTCGTTCATTTTGCTAGACGAGACTCAAGAGAACCGAATCCGTAAAATGCTCCAAACTTCCCATCACTAATGACGAGAGCTACACCGGTCTCTTGCTATATCCACCGCTTTAGCTCAAATGATCTCACAAGCTGAAGTTTTTTTCCCCTCAGTCGAACTAAGTTCATCTATTGCTTGATGGGATCAAAGCTAACGTGTGATTGGCTGTTCCCACTCTCTCAATTTGAACCTGGCTCGGTTATCGGTGAGACAGTAATATTGTAAGATAACTGGTTACTTTTAAATCACAGTAATCTGTGGTGATTACAGTTTGGAAGTAACCCAAAAGGTCTAACAAAACTTTTACTAAGGTCAGACTTGTGCTGGGAATTATAACTTAGATTGGAAATGTAAAGTTTTAAAACATTTTAATTAGCTAACTTAGCTAAGATTAGAATCAGATATTCAAATAAAGATGTCGGCAGGGCTTTAAAAAGAAAGAAAACAATGGAATTTAAAAAAAAAACACTCTTATTGTGGAAAAAATGATGTGGCACAGCCTCATCCAGATTCTGCCTCAAGCCGTCCCTGGATTAATTGAGTTTGAGATTCCTGCTGTAAACCCTCGTGATGGTTGTTCCCAGTAGATCAGCAGTTTCTGAAATACTCAAACCAGCGCGTCGGGCACTAACAGCCATGCCACATTCAAAGTCTCCTAAATCCCATTCTGATGCTTGGTTAGGACTGTAGTAGAACGTTCATGCCCAAATTTGCAAAAACAGGGCAGGTGTACCTAATAAAGTGGTAAATTTAACATTTAATTCTGCTATGACCAGCTCAGTCCATTCCTAACATCTCTGCTGTCATGAGCTTTCTACCAAATACAGAGTAGTAGACTGCTATAGAATGTTTAAGGGAATGGTGACGACACCTCACTAATGGCATTTTCTAAAGCCAGTTCTCCATGGGATCCCGATATGTGCTCTAATCTTACAAAAAACTGCACTTACTTGTAAAGTATAACAAATATAAAATATGTAAAAACATTAGTTTTTCATTTTTTGATCCATTTAAAAATGAAAATACATTATTTTTATTTTCCATTTCTTTACACCCAGTATTTCATCAAAACAAGAATATTGGTTCAAGTTTTGATTTACAATTTCCAATTCTTTTGTATATATAATTTCTTAATTTATGCATGAAATCTACAATTATACTATAGTTACATAAATGTTAATTTTGAGGCTATAATACCTCAAAGTGACCATATTGTTATTAAAATGGCATGGAGGAAGATCGCTGTAGTCTGCTCATTGAAAACAGAACACAACTGTATCAGCCATTATGTATGTTTCCTCAAACACTACACTGAAACAGCTAGTAACAACCAGAGGGCTAAAGTTTGCGTACACATTTTGATGTTGGTTTGTAAATGTGGCGTTTAAAAGTATTTTATAAGCAAACAGGAATGGTTGCCGAGGTAGAACTTTTGGTTGCTATGGAGGAGTCACTAACATCATACAAAAGTTCCACTTGGTAATATAAATAATATAACCTAACCCATGTCTCCATCATTTTCTTTTGCTGAGATAGTGATATGCCAAATTGGTTGCTATGGTAAATATTCAGGTTGCTATGGAAGGGTCATGGACATAAAATGTTTAGTTTTTCACCAAAAGTTATGTAAACCAAACCCAAACTTTACCAAAGCTGAGATACAGAAAATTTGGTTGCTAGGGAGCAGTCAGTGATGTCATCAATTTTTTTATTTTGATTAACACAAACCTCCATTTCTCTCTGATGTTTTATCAAATTTGTTTTTAATTGACTTTATAAGTAATCATAAATATTGATTTAACCCCTTCTAATCTTTGGGTTCTCAGCGATTTCCTAGAATTCCTTTAGATATAGCTATGACTAAAAAAGATATAGCAACCAGAGTCCGACTAGTTTGGATGTCTTGGCAAAGTTTGGTGACTGTAGCTCAAACAGTCGAGGAGGGGTTTTGAATTTTTTTGTCAAAAACAAAAGGCAACATAAGTACGAATAACTTTGAGAAAAAAAGTAGCCCACAAAAGACTAAATGGCTCTGGATAAAGATGAATAATGTCATTTTTATTTTTATCGCCTCTAGAGCTCTAGAAGAGGATGAGAGGCTGGAGAGAGGCCTGGAGATGAGGCGCAGGAAATATGGAAGCCGAAAGGAGAAGTGTTTGTTACAGTGAGGGTGTTGTGCAGGGTTGATGGACCTCAGCAGTCTGAACCTCGATCCTCAGGCCTCACAGCGAGGTACTTGAGCTGCAGGAATGAAAAATCAGATGGAATTTAGAGAATTCTTAGTTTTTAATTTACAGTTTGAAGCATATATTCTTGCTGAATTTGCAGTGTTATTTACAGGTTTATTTTTAAAGGAAAATTTGAATGATATTACCAAAACTGTTTGTTTTACAGTTGGTTTTTAAAAGCACTGCTGTTACAGGATTGCAGACACTGTAACCTTATGTGGGCAATACAGGAGGCTGTAAATTGATGGAATTCCACACAGTCTCTTCTTTAAAGCACTCTTTTATAGATGTATTTGCACAGAACATACTGTGGCTGCTTTTATAAATAACCTGTGTTTAGTGTGAGTCTGACTCTTAACATTGTATCTGTTACATTTATCAATCCATATCATTATTCTACAACTTTCTTCAGCTTTTTATGGTACACAATGCAGAAGCTGTTCACTCCTCTTTGAGTTTGTACGGGAAGTGACGGTGTGCGTGCGTGTGTGTGTGATGTGTTGTTCCTAAAGAGATTGGAAGTTCTTTTGAATTCGTTTTTGGCCATTTACAATGTTATCAATATGAAAATAATGTAATAAGGAGCTGCTTTTGAATAGTCCTGGTGTCATAATACAATAAAATGTATTTCTGCACTGAGTCCATGGTGAACTTAAGAGCAGTGTTGGGTAGTAGTGCATTACTTATTATTAGTAATAACTGTATTTAGATTACTTTTCTAGAAACGCAGTAATTGAGACAGGCAAAGTAAATGTTATCATTTTCAAAATGGTAGTTTAGATTACAGTTTTTGTCCAAACGGGTTATAGAGTTGCGGAGAGAAAGTGTATATTTATAATTCGATGTTATGAAATAAATTTGTCAGTGTCTTCTGGAGGAGGTTCTTGGATTTCAGACACACACGGGGGATGGGGAGCGTAGTTCTGTCCAATCAATGAACTGCTCCTTGTGTAAATATTCAATCAGTGAGCGCTAAAGTTATAGAGGAGGGCGGGACTTGTGTTTCACTCTTGGAGATTCCTCAATCAGCGTTATGAGGAGTCACGATCAGCTTTTAAACTGTGGTTTTGGGACATTTCAACAAAGATGGGAGAATAACGGTAAACAAATGTCACCGCGTGCAAGCACAGTTTCATCAGATGTAACTATGCTAAAGGAAACACATGAAACACAAGCGCTTATCTGTACTGTACCCAGCACCTCTGATTTGAGCAAGGCGCACGCACACCTACACACGCACGCGCACACCCACACACACACACACACACACACACACACACACACACGCAGACACAGAGAGAGAAACGGAGAATAAATTATGTTGCGCTAGTACATACACTGTATAAAAAATGTGTTTTATTTGTTTTTTTTTTTTTAAATCCAAGGTAACAAAATGCTATAATCGTGTTTTGGTAATCTGTTCATATTTGAAACTTATAGTTGTTCTCAAAATATTGGAGAATAGTGTTTTTTGAAAAAAACTCATTTGAAATAATCGGCTTAAAATAAGTAAAGGTTTTAATCAAATTATTTCTACAAACCTATAAATTATACACTGCTTAGAGCTGTAAAAAATATGATAATGAACTAATAACTAAAACATAAACCTTAAAACTAGATGGTTAGTAACTGTAATTATAACAATTTAAACCCTAAAATTTGACTGTTTTTAAAGCTAAACAAATATTTTCACAGTTACAATCAGTGAAAAAAAATTAGCCGTAAAATTTACAGTGAAGCAGATGCAAAACCGTTTAACAAATTATGGTGCTACCTTATTTTTTAAGTTCTGGCAACCACAGCTGCCGGTATTTTACTGTAGAATTTACAGTTTATTTTTTACAGAACACTTCCTAAGTTTTCTTTATATTGTTTATTTCATTGTTACAAGATGGAATTCTTTTTATGACTCAATTTCTAGAACCACAGAAGTGAACATGAACTACATCGCAAATAAAGTAATCAAAAGAGTAACTTGATTACTTTTGAAAGGAGTAATCTGATTACTTTTGAAAGGAGTAATCAGTAATCAATCATTTATTACATTTCTGAAGTAACACTGATTAACAGAGGGGATGTTCTGATCCGATCACATGGTTTCAGACTCAATCAGAATTTAATGTCGCCTCCCAATCAGGACCACGTGTGTCTCACATGGCCAGGGGAGTGAAGCCAAACCGCGGTGATCGCCCCTATGATGCTGACTACAGAATGATTTCTGGCCAATGCAAGTCTATGGGAAAACTTTAAATGCTATTTACACAAATGGTTTTAATGATTGTCGAAAGTTATCTCTAAAGTTTTAAATTTATTTTCTGGTGGCTTACAATGGGTCAATTTTCCTCCAGAAGAACTAGGCGGGGCCAAGTGATTGGCAGCTATGACTGACGGCGGGAGACAGGTCATTTACGCTGCCAAAGATCAAATTCAGAGTAGTGATTCTCAAACTCTTGTTTATAATTACACAATAAGTTGTATTTAACAGACTGCCAAACTCGAGACGGAGATCTGAAACATGACGGTTACACTAAATATTCTGTTTTATTATCATTTATTACATCAACAATGTGTAGATGTAAGGATTGAAGAAACGTTACAAAACTTTTCTCTGGTTTTCCATTTTTTTCCTCTATTTATTCTGTAGTTTCTGAGAGCCGTTGCATGGCGTTTTACATGTAAAACTTGCTTCGTGATATGAAATGTTCGAGATACGAACGTCACCCTGGAACGGATTAGTTTCGTATCTCGGGGTACCACTGTATTTATAGGTAGTCAGGTCAACGGTTAAAACGCCAAGTGTTAAGAGCACACCTGATGCATTCTTTTCTCAGGAGGCAGAGAAAAGGTTTTCGAGAATGGGGCTCTTTATGAAACTGAGTAGCATCCTGTATGTGTGAGCTATTCCAGCCTCATGCTGCGTCCATTACTGTTTGATACAATACAAAGTAATCCAGCTTTTCTTTTATTTATATATTGTTTTATGTTCATTTCTTGACGCAGAAATGAAAATGATCTGGAGACGCGTTTTGTTGAAAATCACAGAGATTAGTTTGAAGTAAACTTTCATGTTATTTACTTCCTCCCATTCCCACTGGGGTTTATTATTATTTTCATTTTATTTTGCACCGCGTATCTGTTTTATAACTCTATGTTTGCTGTTTAATAATGTTAAATCAAATAAAAAAGCAACACTTTTGTTCTTTGTTTTGAAAGAAGCAGTGGGGAGCGGGGATGTATTTCACGATTGTCACATGGGTTTTATGCAAATGAGACGATGAAAGTAGATCAGCCGTTACTCAAAGTGAAATGACTCGGAATCTAAGCCAAAAAAAAAAAACTAATTTCAAGATCTTTGGAAGAAGCACAAAGAAACGGGCAATAGTGAGGCAGGGGTCGGCCAAGAAAGACCCATGAAGCCAATAGTCATTCAATAATACAGGACCTGAGGTGCTGAAAAATGGCAGCAGATGCTCTGGACTGATGAGTCAAACTTTGAATATTTAGCTAAAGCAGAAAGCAGAAGTGGAACAAGATTTTGAGAAATGAGAATATGAGAATGAGAAAATCACAGAGACTTGTCCATCATGAAATAACGTCAGGGAGGTGTATGATTGGCTACAGATTTATTCTGAAGCAGAACAAAGACACAAAACACACAGCCGGTCAACTATGTAGTGTGTAAAGAAGAACAAGTAGTACTGGAAGTGATGGTATGACCCCCACAGGGCCCTGATCTCAACATCATCGAGTGTGTCTCCTGAGGAAAAACGAAGAAATGTTCCAAACTTCTCCACAATGTTTGAAACAACCTACCAGCCGAGTTCCCTCAAAACCTATCTGCAAGTGAACCTAATAGAATTTTCACACCGATTATTGATTTCCCTTTTGCTAATTGATTGATCAACTCTTTAATTTCTGCAATTTTGTTTACAGCACACCTGTTTAAAACGGACCTTACAATTTATTTTCTGTGAATGCTTTAGAATCTCACCATTCAGATGTGGAAACATCCAAAACAAATGTGTTTATAAGTTTTTGGTGAATATCATCTATTGATTCATCATCTATTGATAAAATTGGTTTTCTTCTTTGTTATAAAGGGAAAAATGAACATGCATCAAACTCTTAACCAGTCTGAATATACTGCGCAACCTTGTAAACATGCGCTTTCTTGTACCCACAGTCATTTTAGACACAGGCAAGAGTACATTTCCTGGTGCCTGAATGAAATCATCCCTTCATGTTTAGAAAATAGGACAAAAATGAATAATTGATGTCTAGCTTTTCACCCTGGAGTCACATGGTCCAGGCGTTGTCATGGCTGCCAGAGAGCGAGAGCGTTCTACAGGGTCCTCTGGTAATGCTGGTTGTAAGATAACTTTCACATCCTGAATCACGGGAGATTTGCCATCCTTTAATGTTGGCTAGTGCCATTTAAAATTCTTTTTTTAGCTGAGATAGAAATTTGCCAAAGTGGTTGATATGGTAAACAGTCTGGTTGCTATGGGGGGATCAGTGACATAATATAATGTTCCTTTTTTGACTCTGTGTTATTTATATTGACCCCCATGTCTCAAAGCTGAAATGCTGTTCTACTAAATTGGTTGCTAAGGTAAAAAGTTTGGTTGTGAATCAATCCTGGATTTCCCTAAAATGTTTCATCTTTAAGATATTTTTAATGCCCTTTCCCATTCATTCGTAAGGGCCATTGAAAGTCAATTGTGACCTTTGACCTCTCCTAGAACCTAGGGTCTTTACGAATTTTCAGCAATGTGGTTGCTATGGAGGGATCACTGACATAATATAATGTTCCTTGACTCTGTGTTATTTAAACTGACCTCCATGTCTCAAAGCTGAGATGCTGTTCTAAGAATTTGGTTACTAGGGAAAAAGTTTAGTTGCTAGGGACTGGTCTGCGAAGTCATAAATATGTACGTTGTGAATATATGAAACTGAATAAATGTCTGTTTTTACAAATCAGATTTCTAAATAATGTAGGAATACAACTACTTGAGCTGTTGTCACACACTGTTCTTTACCTGTTGGAGATACCAATAGAAGCCAAGGAGACTTCCTGCAGAAGATGCAAGACATCACACTAATATCCCTTCAAAAACAGAAGATGTCCAGCGGAACAATCATCTCTGAACGGGCAGAAAATCAATGTGATGAAGGCACACTAATCTACTGTTCGGAGACGTTTTGCCAGAAGTGGTCTTTAAGAAAAAGTAGCAGCCCAAAAGTCATACCTCATATGTGGAAACAAGGTCAAGTGACTCAAGCATGCAAGAAAATATAGGAACTGGGATGTAGAAAAATGACAGCAGGTGCTATGGATTGATGAGCCAAATTTTTAGATGCTTGGCTGTAGCAGAATGCAGTAAAGTGGTACAAAAGAGAGTGTCTGCAGACAACACTGAAGGAGTTCCTTGAATGTATGAGGCTGCATTTCTGCAATACGGGCAGATATTTATCCATCATGCAGTACCATCAGAGAGGCGTATGACTGACCCCAAATGTATTTGACAGCAGGACAATAACCCAAAACACACAGCTAAAGTCATTAAGAACTATCTTCAGCCTAAAGAAGAACAAGGGATGCTGGAGGTGAAGGCATGGTCCCCAAAAAGCCCTGGTCTTCCAAAAGTTTCAAGGACTACAGGTTCTCTAATATGTTTGGACTTTGGAACAATCTACTTCAAAAAGTTTCTTCAAAAGCTGTGTGCAAGTCTACATAGAAGAGTTGATTTTGTTTCGAAGGGAACACAAAATAATGAGTTGGTTTTGATTACTCTTCTCAATTGTTCCATTGCTGAATATATTTTAGAAACTACATTTTTAAAATCAGGGGAGATGAACAGGGGAGATATTGTGGCGGCGCCCTCTGTTGGCTCGAATTGTAGCCTAAATTGTAACACTATTACTTATATTTCACAAATTTCATCACGAATGTTTACATATTGCGTCACTTAATTTGTTCATTCTAATGTTTAAACAGACAATGCGACCGGGAAGCATACTTTTACATGTAAACACAAAACTATATCATCGTTTCCGTGTTTAAAAGACACCAAAAAGAACAGTAAGTAATAAGAATAAGTAACCACAAACAGACGGTTGACCTGATCAGTTTTTAACTAGAAAAAGATCATAATAATCAATTGTCTGTTGTCGTTACGTCTGCGAGAGCGGTCCGTGATGCCACGTCATCTGATGTCACTGCCGCACCTGCGCAGCCATCTTGTACTTCGAGCGAGGGCTAGATCGGAAGCGAGGAAGAAAAGCTGAACAAAATATCCCAGTTTTGCGTTACGTGCTCAGTAATGTCCGTCAAGTGACCGGATCCACTGCGAAAACCTTGTTAAGGAGCAAACGGAGGGGGAAGATCAGAGAAAGCTGCCCCAGTGCCTCGGGATTTCAGACCTACGAGTCATCCTCTTCATCGTTATCGCATCTGTTCGCTGAGGGAAAAAGTCCCATCTTCTGCTGAAGCTCACGCCAACCACACAAACACAACATGAATCCAGAATAGTGAGTATTTTTCACTCAGGCTTGTGACGAGGGGTGTCAGTGTTGGTGAAATAATGACACGACTGCTTGACTAACGTTAGCGTTGTTAGCATATGGCTAGCAACCTCCGGAACTATGGGGGAATTCAAAACGTCCAGATCACGTGACTTGAGGTTGTACATTTTAAATGACACAATTGTTTAACTTTACGCATTTTGTACGAGACATGACACGAGGCTATAAATGTAGGACGTGATATTAACGGTCGCCCAACTGCGTGACGTTGTGTACACGCAGTGACGTCATTGGTTTTCTGACGTGGGATTCTGTGAAGCTGTCAGAACGGATCTTGGACATGTCAATAAACGCCTTGTGAGGGCATCACGCGGTGTTTTGTAAGAGAAATGAGCTTGTCATTGCGCGGCATCCAAATGTCATGTGGGTTTCATTAGGCCCGTGAAAGTCTGGAAGCATCTGGAAGAAGCTCCAGAGAGGACGAACTTGTGCTAAAGGGACCTTTCAGCCATTTAACTGATTTGTTGACTTACCTGCTGTTTGACTGTTATGATCAAGAACCAGAATAAACCAGAAATTTTCAGCTAATTGATGATTTCGATTCATTGCTGTTATGTGAAGAATGACATTAAGCAGTTTATTAAAAAGAATTAAGCTGTCTGTAAATTGAATGTTGTTTTTTCTACAGTAAAAGGAGGAATAATAATAGTAAAATAAAAGAGCGAAACGTATTTGCAAAAATGATAAACCAGGGGTTTAACGATGCTCTGCGAAAACATTAAAAAATTAAAACATATTCTTTACAGAAATATTTCATTGCCTAGTATTGAAACTATATAAACTAGAAGGCTAAAGTTTGTACAGAATCTTCTTAATGTGCAGTTCAAAAGTACTTTAAAAATGTTCCTAATGTAATATAAACCAACCTCCATGTCAATGACTTTGCTTAGCTGAGATAGAAATTTGCCAAATTTGTTGCTATGGAGGGGTCAGTTACATTATAAAATGTCCCAATGTCACTTTGAGTGAAATAAATCAAACCCCCCCCCCATGTCACTATGATTTTGCAAAGCTGGGATGGAGATATGTAAAAGTGGTTGCTAGGGTAAACAATTTGGTTGCTAGGAAGAAGTCAGTAATGTCATAATAGTTAAGTGTAACAAACCCCCATCTCTCTATAAAGAAGAGAGGTTGGCTATACCTTGAAAGTCTAGGTCAAGATATGTTTAGAGTTTTTTGGTCCGAAGCATAACACAGATAACACTAATAATAAAAAATAAAAGTTTATGATCGGACGCTTCTGCCTATGTGGTGCGATTTCGTTTTTCTTTCAGATGGAATGTTCTGCTGGGAGGAATTTCGAATCACAGAATGTGACTTGAGCTGCCATATTGGAGAGGTCACACGCATGAGATTCTTGATTGAAGTAGGGTTGCAATATTTCAGAAAACTTTCCATGGGAATTAATGGGAATATGCAGGAATTAATGAAAATAAACTTAAAATAAATAAAAATAAACTGAGTTTACTAAATTGAAGGTGGGCAAATTACAGGCTACTTAACAGTAATTGAAAAAAAAAAATAAAACATGAATTTTGATTGAAACTATAGGGATGCACTGGGTGATAAGCTATGAAGCAGAACTGGAGAGTTTTTGCTATGAATTAGGGCTGGGCGATATGAAGCAAAAAATATATCTCGATATCTTTACAGGATTTATAACCACCAACCCCACCCCCCCCCAAAAAAAAAACCCTACTGCAAAAAAAAATACAAATAATACAAAGGTGCTTCTGCAAATTTTCTTTCAGAAATCCTTGTATACATATTGCCTTTTCATTCAAAAATAAAATAACTGAAAAACAGGCAGTGCATAGGAACAAAGTGCTCCTGTAACATTTAGGATATAAACAAAATTCCTGATAACATAAATAATAATTTAACTGTAAAATAATACACATTGCCTTCTTTTCATTCAAAAATAAAACTCAACTCAACTCAAGCTCATCTTTGCAGGACCTCTGTTGTAAGTAACCTTTTCCAATTCAGCAGCAAGCCGCGCTCTCTCTGTAGTGTACAGTCGCGGGAGTTCCTGTCTCGAAAAGTAATGCCGACTGGGTAAACTGTATCTGACTGGGATCAAGTGTTTTTAGCATACGTTTAAAGCCACGTTGTTCAACGACGGATATGGGTGCCATGTCCACCGCTATGTGAAATGCCACGGACTCTGTGATGCTACACCACCTTGCGCTCTCCGCTCTGTCTTTCATATTCTACACTCCGCGTTATAGAATTGTGGAGATTAGTTGAGCTTTGGTTGGCAGCAACTTTCACGGCAGTAGACATCTGTCTGTTGTTCGTCTGACGACTTAAAACCAAAGTATTTCCATATAATGGAGCCAGCTGTTCTTTTTTTGCAACAAGTTCTGTAACCTCCGGGCTGGTTGCGGGCGCCGCCATGTTGAATGAGACGACAGGCAAGGGGAGGGGGAACAAAAGCAAGGAGGCGGGGACGAGCGCAGCACAGAGAAGGCAAACAAGCAAATTGGCGAAAATTAAATATAGACATTATATCGATATGTATGATATGCCAGAATTCATATCGAGTTTAAAAAATATCTCGATATATTTTAAATATCGAGATATCGCCCACCCCTACTATGAATGATTGATTTTTTTTGTGTGTGTGTGTGTGTGTATATATATATATATATATATTTATTAGTGATCGACCGATATTGATTTTTTTATTACCGA